>JASSUY010005363.1:0-26522 GCA_032466535.1 Forpus xanthops | reverse complement strand
GGTGAGGCACTGGAATGGGTTGCCCAGGGAAGCTGTGAATGCTCCATCACTGGCAGTGTTCAAGGTCAGGTTGGACAGAGCCTTGAGTGGCATGATTTAGTGGGAGGTGTCCCTGCCCATGGCAGAAGAATTGGAACTCGATGACCTTAAGGTTCTTTCCAACCCTAACTGTTCTATGATTCTATATCCCTGTAGCACCCTTGCACTGTATCAGAACCTTAAGCGATGCTCATGCTGTTGACTTCCAAGACAGACAGGTACCAAAGTCATAAAGAAGATGAAGAGGAAGATATCAGTGATATTATACCAGCAGTGAAAAGCATAAGCAACAGAATGATTAAAATGTATTGGGAACAACTCAGAACCTCACAATGGTTTGTTCAATTACTCTGATTTAGAAAAGAATCAGATCTTGGTATTTTTTCTGTATTTACAAAGGAGCTTAAAAGTGCATTCATGTTTTCAGTGCAGCAGTTTGGAGTTCTCAACGAAGAACCTACAACCACAACCTGAGATACCTTGCTCCCAAGAGTCTAAAAAGGCTTAGCCAAGCAGACCAGCTGAGCTCAGCTGAGGAATTCCAAGGCAAACTCCAAATGGATGCAAAGCTGATAAAGCAGAAGTCCAAAATATGTAGCACAACAACATATAACTTAACCCTACACTGTCTGTAGGCAAATCAGAAACTGTATCATAAGTGATACCCAAAGCAACACAGGTAACATCAGTGCTACCCATCCTCACTGAGCCTGGAGCCTGCAGTTGCTTCCTAAGGATCATTTCCCTGTTTCCCACACCATCTCTATACTGTCAACATAAAAATTGTGCAGTAATTTCATTGTTCAACGTTTGAATTTTGGAAACTACACTATGTTCTGGAGAGTTGGAGAGACACAGAGCAGCTCTTAACACCTACAGGCACTGCATGGTAAAATCAACTTTGGCATGCAAGCCCCACAGGTCTCACATGAACGTGGGGATTAATGAGAAAGAGATTTCTTTACAAGGTGCTATAAGGGAGCTCCCAGTGTACTTCTTGCAGGCAGAAAGCAGACCAAGGATACTACCTTACAGTAACAGGATCCAACACATGTGGGAAATTTAAATGGATTTTTTTATGCCAGACTCCACAGAAAACTGGGGCAGGACAGTTGAAAAGAACCCAAGTATATATTATAGCTGCTGTTGAAATCAAGGTATCCTTGGCACACCCCAAACATGCCTATATTTCATACAGCCAAGTGGTGTAAGTTCCATGGGTGCTGGTTCTATAACAGCTACATGAAAACAACATGAGAAAGAGACCCCTATTTCAAACCATGCCCTGAGAAGGATGAATTTACATCACCATGCATCCTGTTTATTCCAGATATTATCACAGTCAATGTACCTCAAGGTAACATTCTATACACATACATTTTCCTGCATATTTTAGTTATTAAGATTTCCAGAATTAGATGTACCAAATTTACTCTGGAACAGTACCTGACATTATGCATTTATGAAATGACAAAATACTGGAAACTTGCTGGGAGCTTTTGAGCTCTTTGAGAAAGGATCAAGGGTTGACAAACTATTTCATTTGTGATGCTCATAAAACACTAAGTTCAGTTAAAACATATCATGTAACATCTGGTATCCAAGTAAACAAGCATAAACCAAAAAAAAAGGCACAAAACCACATGCAGCATTTTTGTATCTCTCTACTTCAGAAAGTTTTGCTTCTTTTTTAAAAAAGGGAACACTAGAAACTGGCAAGATTTTATATAAAATGTTTTTTAAATAATCATTTAAAAATTCATATCATTTTTCTCCTTAAGTATGTTCAATTTATACATTTCCAAAGATACATAAACCATCTGAAACTGAAACTTTTCCTTTTTAAGTTTTCTAGGGTTTTTAAAACCCTTGAAAACTGTACTAAACACTATCCTCTTATATCCCAATTGGTTTCCTCAAACAAAATCACTACCTCTACCATAATGTTTTGTTTCTGCACACTTTGTCCACCTCGACTCCCCCTCCACTGCACTGCCAGAACACTGCACACTCTCCATGTGCCCCAGTGAAGAGCCTTAGAATCATGGAAAGGTTTGGGCTGGAAAGGACTTTAAGATCATCCAGTTCCAATCCCCTGCCATACCCAGGGACGTCTCACCTTAGACCATGTCACCCAAGGCTCTGTCCAGCCTGGCCTTGAACACTGCCATCTCTTCCACGATAATGTAGTTTGCGTCCTGTGCACCCCAAATTGTCTCTGTGCTTCCTATCAGAATTCAGATACAGGCCTGAAAAGGACTTCCTTCCCCCCCAGTATTCAAGCACAGGAGCTTCCCACTGCAGGTGAAGCAACTGCAGTAGTTCAAGTCATACAAGGATCAAGTTCCATTTTAAAATTCTACCAATTTTACATCCTGCCCTCTCATCCTCTAAAGCCGTTCAACAAGCTCACTCTAATTTCTGAGTCTTTAGTTAAAAGTGTCTACATAAGATTAGCTTAAACTGCACTATATCAAGGTTAGGAAGTTCTGTAGCCACTGTAAGGTAAAATGGCATTTTTTAATCATCTGAAGTCTTCTAATTGTGAAGAAAGAAAATGATGTGTAAGTTCACAGAGCTCAATTCTGCTCTTGGTTACACTGATGTGAACCACATTATTGGTTCTGATGGCATTACTTCAGATGTTCACCAATGAAACTGAGCAAATTATGGGTCACTGTATATAAACAGCTCTAGCTAAAAGTATAACAAAGACTGTATTGTGCTATGCACAGCAGAGCCAATAAACAAATTCAAAAGACACTTAGATGTGTTCCTGGAAAAAAAGGAAGCAGGGGTCTAAGTGGTTCAGTGGGTACACAGAGAAGTGAGATTAAGATAAATTAAACCAGGTTTGGCACTCTGGGCTTGACAACCCCTCCTGTTCTTATCTCTTTTGTAGCTTTTAGAACACGTGTGGTTGCAAAATGAATTGTTCTTTTGCACTGAAAAAAAAATATTCATTTCAGAAGCAGAATCATAGATTGGTTTGGGTTTGAAAGGACCTTAAGATAACCTAGTTCCAACCCCCCTGCAATGGAGATGTCTCACCCTAGACCATGAATGGTACAACACACAAGACTAACACTGTGTGTTAGTTTGTTAACTACAACAATTTACAGGTATTTGAATAAAGCCCAACCAATCTTTCTAAGACAGCACTGAATTTGCACCAAGGAGTATTAGAATGGGGTTCTTGGAGGAGGACGAGGGGTGGAGTGGGGAAGGGGTGTTGGTTTTTTGGTGTTTGGTTAGGGTAGGGTTGGTTGTCTTTTTTTAACCTTATATCTATTGCCTCACTATCAGTTGAAATCTTGTTCCAGTGTAGTACAGGCACCTCCAAGTCTCTGTGCTCAAATCTGCAGCTTCATTTAAGGGCAATAAAATACACTTAAATTTGTAGCAAGTGCGTTTATGTACACAGTTACTAAAACACAACACTCAGGTCAGCGAGGTTAATACTCAAGTTGCTGAAGAACTCTGCTAGGAAGACAAATAGTAGCAATTTCTGAGTGAATTCCCTTCACAAAGTGATGAGGCGGCTGCCAGTTTGCACAGTACAAATCCATGCCCTGCAAGCCACAAGGTGGAGATCTCTGGCAAAGCAGGATCCAAAGGAAGTCTTTTACCCAGCCTAATGTTACTATTAACACTTTGAGCCATTGCACCAAGCCAATTTTTCTGTTTGTTTTTAAAGTTTGATAGAAATGTCACTAGTGGAAAAATTAAGTAAAGAGCACTGGTTAGCCACAGAACTGGACACACCTGGCTGCAAACCCACCCAAAGAAACTGACTTCATTAGTACTAGGGACAGCAGAGTAAAATTTATATCTGAAATATGCCTGCACCAGTAGAATTTGCTGCAGCCACAGGCTCTTGCTGTGTTTTTACAGCTGTGTCAAGTTTGGGTTTCTGACTCTTGCCGACATTCAGGAGTGCTGAAGGAGATCAGGCTAACAGGTCCCAAAACTTTGTAGCTGAGATTTAGATCTCAGCACTTTTAACAACCAGGTTTTGAAATAATACAAACTCCCTTTGGAGTCGGAGCTGATGTAAATGAGTAGTTAAAATGCCTCACATTCTGTCACTTTCGGCTCCAATGAACTTGTGTATTTAAGAGCAGATGGTATATTTTAATAAACCATCAGTATCAATTCAGGAATATAGTATCCATTTTCTGCATCAAGCATTGGAATTGTTGCTAGATATGGAAACAAGCTGAAGAACCGCAGCTTTATCAACAAGTTAAACTAACTGCATCCAACCAGCAGTTTCATAAGGTGCTCGATCACTTATACAATACAGGAATGTACCAATCAGAGTTAAATACTGACCTTTGATACCCTGCATGACAAAATAGCAGGAAGTGGCATTTTCTAACCTCCTTGATGATATGCAGATGATAACTTAGTGCCTTAATAGTATCCAGTAAAGTTTCTTTTCATTTAACTTATTTCTAAGAAAAGCTCGATTCTGAAACTTGAAAGCATTAACAGGGGAATATTAATGTCATCTTTTTATCTATTATTCTTATCTGGATATATTTAAATGTCTTCTTTTGGAGACAGAATATATATTGATTGCAGGAGTAAATTACTGAAAATAAATAAACATATTCTTTGATCAGCTCACAAACCCTTTCTCATTTCTTCAGCTTCATTTTAACAGAACCATGAGTGATAAACAGAATTATAGAATCATAGAATGGCCAAGGTTGGAAAGGACCCTAAGACATCCATTTCCAACCCCCCGCAAAGGGCAGGGACACCTACTGCTAGACCAGGTCCAACCTGGCCTTGAACACTGCCAAATACATCAAGATTAGTAAGTAGAACCTAATACCAAGGGTAATTACCCTTATCACTTAAAACTCCATGCAATTTCTAAAGCTGAGATGTGAGACAGAGTTTAATCAGGGTACGTCTATGCGAAGTGGAAGAAAGTAAGTGAAGAATGAATAAGCATGGAAGAAACAGGAACTGGCCATGCAGAAGCATGGGTGAAGTGGTATATTAAGCCAGGCTCACTAGTACCAAGGAAGGAAAACAAAGGTGTGAAAGGAAAGAGGGAACAGCTAACCTCTTCAAACATCAGTACATTAACATACAATAAATACTACTACAGAGACATGAAATTTCATTCATCTTGACAAAAATAATGTCTGAAAGATTAGGAATAATCAAAATACGAAAAAAAAAAAAAAAGGCCCTAAAAGATTCTGAAAGCTCTGTGCCTGCCAAACACGGTGGGGAAGAAATAGTCCTCATTTCCAAGTTTACTGTCTCGGAAAGGTCACTAGGCTTTCACACACACCCTTAGTGCCCAGTCTAGTCTGCTGTTACCTCAGGAGTTCACATTCTCTCACAAGGAGTCTCATTGTAATCAATGGGCCTCTGTGCAGCTAAACTATAATAAATATATACACAGATGTAACTGCTTTTGAGATCAAGCCTTTAAATGCATACATATTTCATACAAGCATCAGCTATTACCACATAAAAGCTATGTGAACACTATGTTACTGTCCAAAGTGTAGTACAGGAATCATATTATTGCAAACTAAGCATGTTTGTTATTACAAACAAAGATCGTGAAATTGAAATTCAAGGATAAACTGAAAAGATGTCTAACAGGGCAGCCTTGATTGCAGCGATCATGAAATGGTAGAATTCGAGATCCTCAGGACAGTGAGAATGCTGTGCAGCAAGCTCACTGCCCTGGACTTCAAGAGAGCAGACTTTGGCCTCTCCAGGAACCTGAAGAATTCTCAGTAAGATTCCACGGGATATAGCCCTAGAGGGCAGGGGGGACCAAGACTGCTGGTTGAGATTCAAGGATCACCTGCTGCAAGCTCAGGAACGATACATCTCTACTAGAAAGAAGTACTGTAGGAAGGCCTGGAGACCTCCTTGGATGGACAAGGAGCTGCTGAGGAAAATTTGAAGGGAAAAAGAGGTTTATAAAAAGTGGAAGCAAGGACAGGTGGCCTGGGAAGAATACAGGGATGTTGTGCGGGAAGCTAGGGACCAGCTTAGGAAAGCTAAGGCCCACTTAGAATTAAACTTGGCTAGGGATGTTAAGGATAACAGGAAGGGATTCTGTAGGCACACTGCAAATAAAAGACAGGCTAGGGACAAGGTAGGCCCCCTCTGGAAGCTATCAGGAGAACTGGCTACCCTGGATTTGGAGAAAGCTGAGGTTCTTAACGACTTCTTTGCCTCAGTCTTCACCAGAAAATGCTCTGACCACACCACCCAAGTCTTGGAAAGCAGATGCAGTGACAGTGAGAACAAAGACCTTGGGCTCACTGTAGGAGAGGATCAAGTTCAAGACCATCTTAGGAACCTGAACGTATACAAGTCCGTGGGACCTGATGAAATCCATCTGCAGGTCCTGAAGGAGCCGGCAGATGAAGTTGCTAAGGCACTGTCCCTCATATTTGAAAAGTCATGGCTGTCAGGTGAAGTTCCCAATGACTGGAAAAAGGGAAATAAAACACACATTTTCAAGAAGGGGAAAAGAGATGAGACAGGGAACTACAGACCAGTCAGCCTCACCTCTGCGCCTAGCAAAATCTTGGAGCGGATTCTCCTGGAAGTCATGCTGCGGCACATGAAAAACAACAAGGTGCTTGGTGACAGCCAGCATGACTTCACTAAGGGGAAATCCTGCCTGACCAATCTGGTGGCCTTCTATGACGGAGCATGCAAAGAGTTGTGCTCAATGGCTCAATGTCCAGCTGGAGTCCAGTAACGAGTGGTCTCCCTCAGGGATCGGTGTTGGGGCTGGTCTCGCTCAACATCTTTGTCAGTGACATGGACAGTGGGATTGAGTGTGCCTTCAGCAAGTTCGCTGATGATTCCAAGCTCTGTGGTTTGGCTGATACATTGGAGGGAAGGAATGCCATCCAGAGGGACCTTGACAAGCTTGTGAGGTGGGCTGATGCCAACCTCATGAAGTTTAACCATGCCAAGTACAAGGTCCTACACCTGGGTTGGGGCAATACCAGGCATGGCTACAGGTTGGGCAGACATGAGATTCAGAGCAGCCCTGCAGAGAAGGACTTGGGGTGTTGGTCGATGAGAAAATGAACACGAGCTAGCAGTGTCAGCTTGCACCCCAGAAAGCCAACCGTATCCTGGGCTGCATAAAAGCAGTGTGACCAGCAGAATGAGGGAGGCAATCCTGCCCCTCTGCTCTGTTCTCATTGGACTTTACTTGGAGTCTTGTGTGCAGTTCTGGTGTCCTCAACATAAAAAGGACATGGAACTGTTGGAACAAGTCCAGAGGAGGCCATGAGATTGATCAGGGGACTAGAGCACCTCCCGTATGAAGACAGGATGAGAGAGTTGGGGATGTTCAGCATGGAGACCTCAGAGCAGCCTTCCAATATCTGAAGGGGGCCTATAGGGATGCTGGGAAGGGACTCTTCATGAGAGACTGTACTGAGAGGACAAGGGGTAACGGGTTCAAACTTAAACAGAGGAAGTTTAGATTGGATCCAAGGAAGAAATTCTTTACTGTGAGGGTGGTGAGGCACTGGTATGGGTTGCCCAGGGAAGTTGTGAATGCTCCATCGCTGGTGGTATTCAAGGCCCGGTTGGACAGAGCCTTGGGTGGCATAGTTTAGTGAGAGATCTCCGTGCCCATGGCAGAGGGATTGGAACTAGATGATCTTAAGGTCCTTTCCAACCCTAAGTATTCTATATGATTCTATGATTCTATGAACCTGTCAAGGCAAGGAATGAATGGCATTCAAACAACTTAAGATCTTCTTGTAGTTGCATCATACAGCAAATGTATCATTATAATATGCATGTATTTACATTTGAAGTGCCAGACTGGATGAAAGCATAAGGACATTGGTGTTTGGGGTATTTTTTACACTTTGGGGAATTTTAGGGAGCAATGGAAGATTTAGTTTTCAGAAATGGATACCCTGGACTTCCCTTTACAATGAACTGACTGCAAAGCATTATCTATCTTTTTTTTCCCTTGAAGTTTACTGAAGCATCCTCAAGAGACCTGTACCAGGTCTCCTGTAAGCACTGCGATACTGGGGCTATGAAAACTATCACCTATCTCTTACTCTGTTCTGGTTTTGGCTGGTATAGGGTTAATTTTCTTCCTGATTCTGCACTGTCTTTTCTGAATACTATCACCAGCACAAGGCTGGAGAAACACGCTTAAGAGACTTTAGGGCCAGAAATGACCATTACAACTAAATAGCATAAAATTTCTCAGAGTGAGCCAAAAATATACAACCTTGTACTTCCTTCAAACTTGCAAATGAACCATTCTTGGAGCTGCTCTCCTCATGATGTTTCTTTCATGATAAAAGACTAGGGATACTAAGAATCCAAACTGAGAAATAAACTAATGACTACTTACAATAATGTTACAATAAAAACCTTGTCCTTTAACTTTCCTTTTACTAATCATCCCATACACAGAAGAAATTCAAAAGCTCTGCTGGAATTACTTAATTTGCAGTTATGCATTTGGCACCAGTCATTTTTCTCCCTACCTCAGCTGATGCATTTTTCCTGTCCACAAATGCCCATTGTGTTATAGCAGCATCCATTTCTGCAATCATATGGTAAACCACATGAAAAATTAATTACTTTCAGAGAAATCAGTATCTTCACCCTGGCTATGGTGCAGCTTAAGAAACAAGGTCATTGGCTCAAGACAACAGGCTGTACAGTTGCAAGAATGCATGGTCAGGAGTAAGGGCTACATATATCAGCTTAAGCTAATATAGAAATGAAGCAGCTACAGGTTGACTTTTCGGCATTCTTCTGAAACATGCAAAGTTAGAGAACCACTGAAAGATGTGAATCATCAAGATTATCAACACCAAAGATGACTTACCCCCATCACCTTACCACGCTGCTCCACATCCTCCCACATGCAGTGAACTATATAGCGACACATGTATTTTCCTGTGCGACCCTCCTGCTTCATTCGGACCAGACACATCCTGCAAGAACACAAACGCCAAGTTCATACTTTCTAGTTTTAATTCAAACGTAAAGAGTAAATTTAATAGATTTCAACTCATTTAAAATTCTCCTTACAGTATGTGGTACTCTGATCAAGGAAAAAAAAAATGTATTGATTCATTTATTTAAATAAACTATCACAAACTTCTCTATTCTGCACTCAAGAACTGCTTGTACCTGCTGGATTTTGGCCAATCCAGCTACGGAAGAGTGACAGGAGACTCTATTCTTGCTGACAGTACTGTAATCTAGTTAACAGTGCTGCAACCTAAATTCCTCAGCCTTAAGAACACATCACCCTTTGGAGCAGGAACAAATGCCTTGTCTAATCCTAGGCTAGAAGCCAGTTGTAATTCAGCTTGGTATGCTAAAGTGCCTTAAGAGCCTGAACTAGCCAAGGTGTGAAAGCTTTAGAAAGTTACAGACTTCACCCAAATTCACATTAGCAATGTCCTAAATTATTTCAACTACAAGGGTCTTTGGATTCACATCCAACCACTTGGCAAAAACCCTACACACCATACATCTTACAAGAACTCACAAGTTAGTTAAGTGCATTGTGGGACCCTAATGAGAACACCAGGTTGAGTTGGCTTCCTTTTTTAAGCATTAAAGCCACCTGAACTTCATTGCTGCTGTTCTGTTTAAAAAATAAATATGAAATTGTATTTGGTTTCTTTTACATCGGTAAACAGCATGAACTGACATACCAATTAATCCTTCTCTGAGTCAGGAGACCAGCCTGATTCCACCTCCAGGCCCACCTTCTCCACCTCATTAACTCCTGGGGTTTGAGACAGAACTGCCTGTCCAGGACTGACTGTAGATAAGGGGATGCTCAAACACTAGAGCTGGAAGAAGTCACTGCTTTGCACAGAGACATGCTACAGGTGGGAAACTGCTCACAGGAAAGTCTTCTCACAGTTTATGTGAAAATACCAGAGCAAAACTGCTGCGGGCTGCTTTGAAGCAGTTGAATACTAACAATAGTGAAGGCACCACAAGAGTTAGCAGATAAAAATGATGATTTTTTTTCTTATCTGTTAATTTCTTCAGTGGACATAAGATCTGGGTCTCCCTACAGGCATTAGAAGTATTTGGGGACCTGTGAATGCCAGCTCAAGAGGGAGAATCAAATTCTTGAAGTTGAGTTAACCTGTAAAAGGACGGATGTCAGTATTTATGATGGAATCTATCTTGTCTACTGATTAAAAAATATCTTCCCTTTACTAATTTGCAAAGAAAGCAAAACTTCTTGCTAGTTACGGGTCATAGACAAAAAAACCTGAAGGTCACAAAAACTGCATTAGTCCTATATTCTTTCTTCTCTTAGAATCATACACTGAAGTCCCGTACAAGGGCCATTCAACTGAAATACCAGGCTTGAAAGAAGAAAAGCCCACAGACAAGAATATGATTTCTAGATGGAGAATTGCTGAAAATGACACTGGCCATAAAAAAAGACAGGTAGGGCTTCAACACAAGCCAGGGGAAATGAGGTCAGAAGACAGGAGAAAGGGACTAGGACATGACACGTAGACCCAGTGATACCCAACAGCAGAATCACTGAGACACTCTGGGTAAAGAAGGGGAAGGTCAGCTGTCAGATAAAACTGCGGCAAACAGAGCTGTGTAAGGATTCCCAAGGTTTATATTGCGGTAGTGATGACTCGGTACCTGTCCAACAGCCCCACTGTCCCAGCAAACCAGTGCAATTAGGATGGTATCAGGAAATTAACCCTCAACTTGCTCCTAGATAGAAAACAATGCTTTCTGCTAAAACAGTGGTCCAGAACTCAGCTGTTCAGTTACGAGTCCACAAAACCAGTGGACAGAGCTTAAAACTTGCATTTTACTTCCACCCATTTCAAAACCTTTGTTCTGCTTGTGTATTTACGTAACTGAACTGCATGAAAAAGTTAATTAGCAAGAGTTACTGTGTTAAATTTTTATCCACTCTTAACAAGTCAAAATGACTCAGTTTAAGAGACTAATTTGGGGCTAAGAAATGCATTTTTATACTTCTCTTGCTGAATATGCAAGCTTGGAGGGATATGGGGGAGGAAAGTAAGAGTTGCTTGGCAAGAAAAGCTCTTCTCCTCCCGAGTATCAATACAGGTTCCTATCCAGTCTGCTTTCAGTGGTGGTGCAGCAGGAGGAAAGCAATGCACAGACCAACAGCTAATAACTGCTCACTGATGAGCAAGGCTGAAGCAGTGTTCAGAGTAATGCCTGCTACCCTTGAAGCCTAAAAGGCAGCTGTGTTTGGATGCATAGTGCTGTCACAGAGCTGTTCTGCAGTACCATGGGTGAGATCATGGAATACTGCAGTTTATTTGAGAATCTGGTAGTTTGTTACTACACCTGCTGTCTAAGGTTTAAAAGACACCTAAAAACTATAAACCTTTAAACTTGATCACCACAGTGTGAAAAATTTTATTGTTTCACTACAGAACCTGTTCTGTAGCTTAGTCAAATACTGATTCATCTTCATCAAACCATGAAAGCAAAATTGTTCCAAACTGTCTTTGGAAATCTACCTGAAATTCATTGGGTTGGGTAATTTATGCAGTTATGCAGCGAGATTATGTTAGAAGAAAATCATAGGAAAGGATGCCTGAAAAGGAACAGGAGCTTCTCTAAGTTGACCCATCTTAGATGAGATCTAACAGTTTCCCATAACAGCCTCTGCTACAACTGCTCCTGCTGGTATTCCTCTAGTGCCAGCAGACTGCTTTATCACCAGAAGTGGTAGTTGCCACCACCCTATCAACTACTGTGAGGTGGCTCAGTGCCATGCAGTTTAGGTGTGCTGCTTCATTATACTTCTTGATGCTGTGTATCACAGGGTGCATTTTCCTATCTAAGCAAAATAGTGATGATGTGAATAAAAACCCAGGGTGTTCTTTGCATATTCATGTTATCCCCTCCTTGTTTTCCCCTAGATACTTAGAGTTTGGGTTTGAGTATTTATTTTAGTCATTTTCCAAATATCAATATGAACAATTACCTTACTAACTTTCTAAAGCCTTTTTTCCACACGGAACAGCAAGAAGTACACAATCTGCCAATTTTGAGGGCCTTCCTTGCTTGATTCCACATCGCTAACTGATTATAATGTCAACAGTTCTGCTAATTTCTTCATTCTTTAGTAAAATGAGCTGCCCCATCTTTCAATACATAGAGGAGACAGGAAATGAAAAGGAGGGAAAGGGGAAAAAAGGAGACAAGGAAATAAGAGGCCTATGCTTAAGTGCAGCTATTTCAGTACAAACTTCCTTTCAGCCTTTGGATAGCTGAACCCAAGTCTATGGACTTCAGCCTCCTGAAAGATCTGTCACTTCACAAAAATTACTCTACTCCCATGTGCATCCCTCTGACCTTTACGAGGATGTAATGCTAGATGAAAACCTGATTTTTTTTGGCTACCATTTTCACCAATTAAAAAAAGGAAAAAACTTGATGTTCAAGGTGTTAAACACTTTTACAGGTAGCCAAGTTGGCATTCACTAACCTTCATGTATGTTTCAGAGGTGTAGGAATAAATGCCAGTGCTATAATTTGTTAAATGATTCTGATGAGCAGCAACTTCAATCACCACAAATTTTACATAAATTTAAATTTAAACTTTTCCTAAAACACCCAACTAAGGTTTTTCCACATGAGCTGAGAAGGCTTTTAGAAAACTTATGGCAGAATTCATTCCATTCCTGTGGAATTTTGAGATGTTAGCTTCTGTATGGCTCTCTTTGTTCTTTAGTAGAGATCCACTAATTCAGGAATGAGTAATTTGAATGTGATCACTATTATCAGGAACCATGGAGCCCACTTTTCCTCACATTAAAGTATATATCACTCTTTTTCCTGACAAGTTATACTACTAGCTTATTTTTCACTTACCAGACATGAAGCTGGGCTACTAGAAACCATGAATTCAAAGTGTCAGGCATTTGGCACCCTTGAGGAGAGGAGAGAAAAAACACAAAAACAAAGGCAATATTAATATGAATTTCATCACATTTTGCATCTAAGATAAATTCACTACCCCAAAACCTAAGTACATTTTAATATTTCATTTCTGACCCTATACAGTAGGTACATATCAGAAGGAAACATCGTTCACTCAGACTTGTGCTTAAGCTCTAGAACATGCAGCCACAGAACGCTGTAGATTCCAAAGATTTTGTGTGTTTTGATCTCACTTAGACAATATTTTGGAGTAGAGAATTAGATAAACATGTGGCTTCTAGCTCAGGAAGTCCCAGAGCAGTAGAGAATAAGAGCAAATTATCAATGGATGTTTTGCTCCCTTCTTAACACTCTTATTTTAACATATACTGGCTAGGTCTTTGCTCCTAGTCTACTGCTCTGATTTACCACATGGCTGTACAACCCACAGCACACTGAGCATACCTTGCCTCTACATGTTCTACATCAGGATTAAAGCCACTAACCAACCATAGTAACAATTTCTGTTTCCAGATTTAGTTCTACTCTGAGAGCCACCAGGTCTTCCAGGGATGGTTAGTCTACATGCATGTTCACAATATGGATCTACATATGCCATTAGGATATGAGGCTAAAGATTCAGGTTATGTGGCAAAGAAACCATATTCCTCTTCCCCTCATGCTTGCATATCAAGTCCTTCTGTTCCTGCCAATCTCAAACCTACTTTCTAGGAAATCTCTTCTACATCTGTGTCCTGAGTAAGTTTTTAAGAGGAGTACCTAATGCAAAGGATCTTGATCACCTTGGCCTACCCATCACCTGGTCTTGTCTTCAGGACTTAGCTGTGTGAAGGCCAGAGTATTTGAAATGGATTCTCCAGCCAGATGTACCACTAGGAAGTCAACCTTATCTTTTCTGCATTGAATATATTCCCTTCCCGACTCCTACATCTTGTCTCTCAAGTCTTACCAAAGAGATTCACCTGGATCACAAAGCAAAAATTTTCACAGCCTCTTTCTTTTTATATGGTCAGATAACCACCAGAACTACCAAGCAAACCATCACTGTTCATCTGTTCCCAGAGAGATGACTCCATCAGTGCCTAGGAGGTGCCAAGCTTCAGCATCAGTGTCCATACATCACCTATGCCACCTCTAAGACAGTCTATGTTTGGAAACACTGGTTTCCCTCACCCTTCTCCCCTTTTGGGTTTCTCATTCCTATTAGAAATACTCATGTGCCTAGAAATGACTACTTTGACCGAAAGGCATGCCAAGACGTCTCTAACTAGGGCAAGAGCACACAATGCTTTCATTATTCAAACCATTTCATTAAATGAAGGTTCCAGAGGCAAGATTCAGAGTAAAGCACTTGGTTCAATAGAGGTTTCTGAAGTAGAAGTTGCCATGTATCAGTCTCCCACCACAGAAATCACTTTTCAGTGGAAAGCAAAGCTCACACCTCTACTACTGGAAATACTGAAAGGTTTTAAAGCCCTATTCAGTATCCAGGAGGGGAGAACTTTTTATTCCAACTTTTATTTTTGTAATTCATTTTTCAGCTTCTATATTTGGACTGTCTACAGTGTAAATTTAAAGGTGGGATGGCTCCTTTGAAGCATGAAGCTTGCTCTCAGGTATCAACTTTTTAAAAGGAATGTAATTATAAAATTTGGGGGGTTGGAACATCTTATCCTGGGAAACTAACTGGGGAGAAAGAGCCACCCTATACTGAAACAGAAAACTATTCCTTTCAAAATACAGTTAGATAAGAAAAAAATGTCTGATGATAAAGCTACCTATGAAATGACTGTGACTATTACCAGCTGGTGAATAAATCTGTGCACCGAACACATCCAGCTCACATGTCTGCATATGGTAAGAGACATGAATGCTCAGGATTATAAGGACATACCTCTTCCTCCAGTCATATTTTGCACTTAAAATTCATCAGGTAAGGGTTGCAAAACTTGAACGTGGACGTTCTTTCATGACAGATCATCTTTGCCACTACCACAATTTTAGGAAGGACAAGGGGATAATATCCCCACTTCCTGCAAAAAAACAGTTCAGGTGCACCATGTCAGTGTTCCCCTGTGCACAGCAGAGAACAAAGTGCCTGTAAGGCACATGATAGGCTAAGGGAGACAGAGGAATCCAGTCCTGGAGGTAAACTCCAGCCCTTTCAAGCTGCTTGGTGGCCCCACTAGGAGCCATATGAAAGGTCATGTTCCCCTCACCATTCACTTTATGCCCCAGCTGTTGTCCACCAGACCCTTCCATGTGCCACTTGCATTCACTAACACACTAAAGAATAACGCAGTACAAAACTGTGCTGTTTTCTTTCAGTTCACTAGTGGACATAGTTGTCCAGTCCAGAAAATAGGCAGAGGAAGATGAGGAAGTGAACTTCTTCTCTTTGGCCACTACTTTGACTCAGCTGCTCATGGAACCACGGTCTAAAGCTTCTATACTGGCAAAATCAATTCATCACATAATCTGTGTTCTTGGGGGAATTATTTTTTGAACATGGATCACATGCCTGCTGAATTTTAGAGCTCATCTCCCAGACAACTGCAGCTCTAACTACACAGAACTAACAGAAAATTCTTGTATCTGTTTTTCTCTGAAAGCAATGATTTCTTTGGAATCACAACCACAGACACTATGTGTGTTTTTAGAACACCAACACACTGTCAATCTCAGCAAAACAAATGATGTTGTTCCTTACCTAACAACAGCCTCAAGCCAATGCAAACCTACATTCTCAGTGTAAATTCAGAGATGGACTGGCTACAACTTGTACTACAGAGTAAAAATACAAGTAGTCCTGGAGAAAATGGTGGAAGTTGAAGGAAAGGCTGCCTGATGTTTGTGATAGGTGTAAAGTGAGGGGAAGCTCTGTGAATTTTCTCTTTGAAACAGTATGACAATATTAAGAATACAACTGAAGTTATTTCACCAGTCTTGAGCCAGAAAATCTGTGCCAGTAGGTTTTCACAGATATCTTTTGAAATTCCTTTATATTTTAATCTAAGGCAACATTTATATCTCTTTGCACAATTAATCTCTTAAGCAGAGTTAAAGAAACACTGGTTAAAAATAGCAAAGCCTCCATTTGAGAGGCAAATATGACAAACAGAAGAGAACTTATCTGAGAAAGCCTGGGAGGGCACACAGTTGGGGAGAGGCATGTGCACATGGAAAAAAGATATTCTCCTTTTTTGATCATTAATGATGACTCCTGCTGCTCACAGAGTTCTCTCACTCCTGCAACCACTGAAACCACATCACAGTTTTGGATAACCTTCTGAAAACCACTGGAAAATCTTGCAGCAGCAAGCACTCACCGAGGGGTCCATCCATCAAATCCATGCCTATATACTTAAAGGAGGGACTTGTGTCTCTCTTCTAGTCATACTCTCTACACAGTCAAGAGATGTGTCTTGGTTTAATGCTTTCACGGTCAGTAAAACATAGAAAGTCTCTTAAGTTCCAGCCAAACCTGACTCATTGCTATTGAAGAGAAACAGGTAGGACATTGTGATCTGACTATCATAAATAAATTTGTTCTTCAGAATAGAATGATTTCATACCTGATTTTATACTGAAATTGTTCATATTTTATACTGGATCTTCTCATAACTGGCCATGGGACAGGGTAGGACAGAGACCATCTGACCCCAGGAAAAAGGAAAGAGATAACTGGATTTGTAGTTTATCCCACCCCTGATAAGAAAAAAGGCAATACCCTTCGAGGCCCAGGATATCCTCCTGGGTTTTACCTATCCCACCCCTCACTCTTGCTCTCCATTGCAGCAGGCAAATATGTAATAATCCCAGACTCCAGCCTACCCTTGAACATTTGCCACTTCAGAGCTCAAGGTGACGCTGTAGTACCCTTAGCTTCTAGTTGACCATGCACTGTTAGGGGCTGACAAGTCTTTTTTGTTGTCGTATTTATTAGTATAAATGTATGTAATGAATTCTCATCAGAAGCTCTCCAAATACCAGCAAGACCACTACTTACTGTTAAAAAATTCCTCATAGTCAGTTTTCTCCACACAGCAAGTGTACATGCGCAAAGCTGCCACCTTAATCTTCTAAAGAGAAATAAAAGACAATATTTCAAGTATTCATCATGAGAGGTACTGAACGCTACTGGGTTTGTTAAATACATAAACTAGCATTTGCTGGAAAGCTTTCTCCTGAGAATCACAACCATTTGAAGTTTTCACGAGCACATGAAACTACTGTATCACCCACGAATGACACAAACAGAATGAAACTTGCCTTAAGGCAAAACCAAGTTCTTGGCAGCTTTCTTTAATACTCTTCAAATCTAGTATAAGATAATAAAATCACTGAATGGTTTGGGTTGGAAAGGACCTTAAGATCACCTAGTTCCAACCCCTTGCCATGGGTGACACCTCACACTAGACCATATCACCCAAGGTTCTGTCCAACCTGGCCTTGAACACTGCCAGTGATGGAGCATTTATCACTTCACTGGACAGACTGTTGCAGTGCCTCAACCCCCTCACAGCAAAGAACTTCTTCCTAATATCTAACCTAAATCTCCCGTTTCAGTTAGAACTCATCACCTCTTGTCCTGCCATTACAGTCCCTGAATGAAGAGTCCCTCTGCAGCATCCCTGTAGCCCCCTTTAGATACTGGAAGCTATTCTGAGGTCTCCATGCAGCTTCTCTGCTCCAGGTTGAATAATCCCAACTTTCTCAGCCTGTCTTCTGCCATTAAAGAAAAATAAATCCAATGTCTTTCCTTACGGAGACTCCAAATCACAATTCCTGGTTTCCTCTAATAACTTTAACTGACATATAACACTCAGTGTTCTGTGTAATTTAAGTTTTAAATCTTAAAGAAGTTAACAGACCAGACATGCCCTAAAAACATCTTTTTTTTTTTCCTACAAAAATGAAAATTGACAAACTAAGCTTCATAAGTGACTAAGGAGTCCCAAGTGATGAATGACATGAGGTATACTTAGGTGTTCTGGCACTTCTAATTTTGTTTTCAGACTACCACTGCATCACAAACACTTCCAGAGCATCATCTATAATGAAGGTACATATGCTGAAGCTTCAAAGAGCACAATAACTGATAGCAAGGATCTTAAAGAGAATAGCTGTCGCTCACTCCTGGGTTGATTGTTTTCTTCTTAGGGCATGACGTGGATGACAATTACCAAGGTAAGTCCTTGTGTCTCCTTCAACTAAAAGAAAAATAAGGAAGTTTCTACTGGTCTCCTGATGTGGCAACAGAGAACCCATTATTTTTCTTATTCAATAATTTCAGGTTTCTGTCACAAATCAAGTCTACCTCTAAACTTCTTGCAGTAAAATAATTCACACTGCTTGCTGGAGTTCTGAAGGATTCCTTTATAAAGGAAATGCTGCCTGGCCTGGGACTACATGTCTCCCCCGTGAAAGCCATTGCCCCAAACCAGGCATTACTAGACATTAAAAACATATTGTAAAGAACAGTCCCTGCAATGCAGCCCTTAAGTAAAGGGGGAAATACTGAAGAAACTGGTGAAATGTAATCATGGAAGCTTTAGGGTGTAGAAGAGGTGTGGGGGAAGGGAGAAGAAAATGGAAAAAAAGCAGAGAAATATTAAGAAACTTCCCTAAGATCTCATAGAGAGCACTGGCAAGGCCAAAAATGAACTCACGTCTCTTGGGCCCTAACCACAAAATAACTCCCTCCAAATCCAAGCTCCCCAGCCAAAAGCAGGCAGTAAAGAGTAGCAATTAAGGAGAACTCTGAATCAACACTTCAAGCTAACAAGAAACTTTATTACAACAGTATGTATGCAAGCACAAGGGAGAGAAACTGCTCTCTCATGAGGTTTAACATCACCTGATTAAAAGCAAATCTCTAAACCCCTTAAGTGTCAGTTATCTTTATATTTTCTTTGTAAGGAGTGAGATACAATCAGCATTCACCTCAGAGGTCCACTCTGCCTTGCAGATACTGAAAGCACCTTACAGGTTTTAATTCCTGCACAGTTAGGCTCAGCCCTTCTTTCAGTCTTTTTCTCTCACTCCTTTATACTGTGTCCTAGTGCAGAGCCAAGAAATGAATTTCAACTCTTGTCTTTTCTTTTGCATAAGGAACTCAAGGTGGCTCTTACAGAAGTCGTAAATTTAGTCAATGTTAACAACTGCTTTATGAAAGGACTATTTAAAGACCATGAAAGAGGAAGACCTCTGTGTCACTGCGCCAGCCAGCTACTATTGACCAGTGACTTGAACAGCAATAAGAACATAGCTCACTACTGTTTGGGAGACCCTCTTGTCACAGAAACAGAGATACTGAAAGAGTATCTGAGAAGGGCAAAAAAAATCAAAACGTGAAAGAGCCTCAGGAAAAGAAACAAGTTAGACTAAGTTTCCTTAGTTCAGAGAAAGACTAAGATATTATGGAATATACAAGTCTATGAAATCATCAGTGGAAGGGAGAATGTGAACATACACTCAAAAGAAAGAGTAATCACTTTTATTTTTAAATACAAAATTAAAAAGCACCAATTGATAGCAACTGCACCTCTTCCTTTAGATAGATAGACAGATAATTAAAGAAAAATGCCCAGAAAAATGCAGGAAGTCCTGAAAGACACAACTGCTGTGGGCTGGAGGAGCACATGAGCCAAGTATCAAAATATGCTTTTCCTGAAATTAAATTATTTCTAGGTAACTCCAGTTGGTAACTATTATAGAGAAGATGATGGTCTCTGTGGGTGTTTAACTTCAACAGCAAGGCTGTGATCGTGCTCTCTGGTGCAAACTGAAGTGATAAATATCTGAAGAAATTCAAGAAGGTGTTAGACACTAGAAACCAAATACGATATCCCTACTTAAGTCAACAATGGCAATGCATACATCAAGGCAGGTTCAACCTATGGATTATTATTCCTCACATCAAAAAATAGGAATTTACATGGGTAATAGTTAGAACTTTATATTAAGTATTGCTCTTATCATTAAAAAAAAAGTGGGGGTACTTTTGTTTGCTTTTTAGAACTCTGAAAGGATCAAACAACCAAAAGAATTATTAACTGAACGCTTTACCCATTTGCTATACTTCAGTGGTCCTGTGAAACCCAATGCTTCTATTATCCTGGTGAAAGTGCCCACTTTCTCTTCAGATGGCTGCATGGAGTCTTTTGCAGAAAGATGCTGTAAAACCAAAATATCACATATTGGATTGTTGAATATGTTGAATTATCTCATACGTGACTTGAAAAGTGCTTTGTACCAGTATCTGTGTAATCCCTAGCACAATGACAATAGCACAGACAATGAAAACCTCAAACTCTTCTAACCTTATGTGTATTGGAGAACAATCTGCTTTGCTGTGTAATGGCTCCATCAGCTTGAATCAATCCACCACATGATTCAGATAGTGGGAACTGGCCAGGTTTGCGTCTCTAGTAAAAATTATCAATGAAAACAGGGGAAAAAAAAAAAGAAAAAAGGTGAAGAGACCATTGACACAACTTTACACCAATTAACCTCAGTTCCTCTGGTTTGCTTTTAAGTGAATTACAGCTTAGTCTAATCCTGAAAACATTACAAAATCCACAAATTTATTATCATAACTGTTGCAAACAAAATGGTTGTCCATGCTTAATGCTCCACAACAGACATATTGTAATGTTTGTAAATGTACTGATGGAATTGCCTGTAAAACACCTGTGAGCCCCTTTAAGGCACCTCCTTATTTTCCATGTGCCTCAGCATAGTTTCCAGGAGGAGCTGCTCCATGATTTCACCATGCATTGAGGTAAGATTGGCCATCCTGTAGTTTTCAGTGTCTTCCTTTTTTCTCCATTTTAAAAACGGGGGTTATACATCTTTCCCAGTCAGCAGGAACCTCACCAGACTGCCACAACTTCTCAAATATGATGGATAATGGCCATTTCATCTGCCAGATCCCTCAGGACCCATGGACGCACCTCATCAGGTCCTATGGACTTGTGCACCTTCTTAGATGGTCTCAAACCTAATCTTCATACAATTTGTATCTGAGAGCTACAGCACAAAACTATCAAATAGAAGTGAATGGGATCTCTAGGTAAGAAGCTGCACACTGAACATAACACTTACTGTAGCCTCCCAGCACAGCCAGATTAACAGCAACTTGTTATCAATAAGTTCATACAAAGTAAATATACTGGTTTCATCAGAGCAGTCATCCCAGAAGTCTACTGAATCTACTGGTAGCTCAGAGTGAGCACAACTTTATCAATGAACTTTGAAACTGCTAATTTCTCTCTCTACTCCCCACATCTTATGCTACTTGATATGGAACTGGTGTTTTAATAGTATGGTGTGTCACAAAATCACATCCAATTTTCCCAGGATTGGAAGTCTTATTTGAGAAAAGACATCCAAGCCAAAAAGCCCATAGGCAAGCTTCTAATTCTGTAAGCCTTGGGTCTATGACACAAGTTGTAATGCATATGAAGACAAAAAAAGGCTTAATCTCTCATTTAATTGTATGCAAGAAGGAAACACCAACAGTATACTATGATTTGTTCAGCGAGCTTGCATCTACTCCCATTTTCTACACAGTTTTCCCCTCATTATTAACTGCTCTTACAAGATGTTCTAGTTAATTTTCTACGGGTAGACACAATCTAACACCATGCATCCTGTTACAGAACTGGAAGCAAAACTGCAAAGATGTGCTTTCCACTGACACTACTACTTAATGTTGTGCTGTGCCAGGTAAACACACCCTCAGTACTAGAAAAGTCCAAAACTACTGTACAGTGGAGATGTTCTTTAAAATAAAGTGCTGGAAATTGCATGCCATCATGACTAGCTTGTAATAGCTGCTTTAGAAAAATGACTTATATTTGAAATTCCACATTTAATCTACTCACAACAGATAATTTAGATCCATTAAGAAAACCGGAATGAAGACAACTGTGTATTCAAGAGTGGAAGCTCACCCTTTTAGCACCAGAAAGCTTTTAAGCTGCCTTGATATTTCAGCAATACACAGACAGTGAAGACATCACTTTTGGAAGACTCTTTATTAAAACAAAAAAACAAATAAACAAACCCCAACAAAGCAATGAATTTTTCTTACTAATATAAAATTATCCCATTTTTTACACACTTTAACACAGTCTGATATCCTACCTGGAAAGTACTGTAGAGCATCTGTCTACATTGGCCTTGGACTGTGGTCATCTGTAGTAATCCGCTGCATGCTGCTATCCATTGAGTTACTCCAGTCTGGCAGCTCTGGAACAGAGATCAGCAGTGAAGAAAACCCTAATACCCAGAAAACATTGAACTGTCCTCCTGCTTCCACAGGTTTTATTAATTTATACCACAGCCCTCAGATGAAACTCTCAACTTGTGCTTGAAAGAAGCAAAAATTTTGATTTTAAGAGTCTTGTCTTGCAGCACAAGCACACAACCCAAGTTTGATGGCAAAGCCAGAACAGTAAAAGGAAAAGGTGGGCTGTCACATCATAACAATACACCAAAAAGTTTTATATATATGGAATAAATTCAAATGCTTAAGAAGCATTCTTCAATTACTGAGTGGTCTCTAAAAAGCTGTAATCCAACTCTTACTTTTTATACATCTTTGTCTTATTTTTCTCAGGCACAGCTAAGAATTTCAATATTTCAAAAGCATATATTGTCCCAGTAAATGTCAGTGAAGATAACAGTTTTCTGTAATGAAAATGCCAGATCACATGGAAAAGAGACAGGGTTTTCTTTGCCTGCACTGTCTTTGCACCTTCCATTTTGCATAGTATTCAAGTTAGTACAATTTTGCCTCCATCATACATATTCTACATTAACACCGGAAATAATGTATACATTATCAGAATGGATATGCTCCTTTCTACTAAAAACAGCTTCATTTTCAATTGGCCACAAAGATGATTAAAGAGACTGAAGCATTCAATATAAAGTTTAGCTTTGAGAAGACTTCAGTGAAACCTCATCAACTTGTAAACATAGCTCTAACTCTTACTGGTGCCCAGTGAAAGGATGACTATGAGACTAGCAGATGCATCCAAAGATTAGGAAGAACTGATACAAAACCAACTTGAGTTCCTGTTCCCTGCTTCCTGTACCTGCAGAGCCACTGCTGTCGCCTCAACACTTCACAGGGGGGCATTTGTAATCCATTTAAGGAATTGAATTAGGCTTTTAATAACTGTGAAAGGACAGATGTGCTGACATAACAAATGCAATTAGTGTTCATTACTACTACCTTTCCACTTCTACTGTAACTATACTAAGCTTCTGCTCTTTCTCCAAAACACCACTACCCAGCAAATGAAATTATGAAAATGATACACTTCCATCCAAAAAAGACACTTCAGCTGTGTACCACAAAGTACTTCTTGAGGTAATCCAGCGCTGATATAACCAGTTTAACAGACACTTGAGTGAGAAAGAAAATACAGCATTTTTAATAAATAATTACTACAAGGTTCCAAGGCATCTGCCAATGTTTTGAAGCATTTTCTCTGTAAAATGAAGGAAAACGTGCCCAGGTTGCACTATGCATTAGAGCTTGAATATGTGGAGTTTATAGCTGTTGAAAAGCACTACTGCAACAAAACTGGACAGAGACATACAAAAATATGAACACATTCACATTTAAAAAGTGAGGTGTGACAAACAAGTAATAAAGAAAAGACAACAGCAGAAGGTACCAAGAATAATCTGAACGTGATTACTCAGGAATAGCCCACATAGTGCAAGCACCTCCTGCAGCCAGCTGCCTTGTCAAGATACAGATGAAAGGATATCACTGTGGTCTTCCAAATCCTCCTGGCAACCATTAAGAAAGCCTCAGGTACCAACAAAGGTATCCATCAAGATCTCTTCGTAGGTAAAGAATACCTTAAATGATAGCACTTTAATGATAACAGCAGTAAGAACTAGTAGAGCTGAAAAGTTTGGACAATAATCATGAGTGCATCACATGCTGCAAGCTCCTGAGGACATAGTTTGCCAGATGAATGCCAGAAGCAGCTGGGAGAGGAGTTACTGAGGGACAGGAAAGCCTAAGAGCCAAGTCCTTCACCTTCTGCAAGCAGGTTCTCATGGCAAACTGCACCCTGGGGCTACAGCTCTGCAGACAGCTGAACCCATCTGTGCTGCTACAGTTCTGCTGCTCCAGCATTTGGAGCATAGTGGACAAGAAAAACGCTGGAGGAGACAATGGCAGGCAACAGTGCAAAGACAAGAGCAAGATGAAAGAGTCGGAGCAGGGGCAGAAAGGAATTCCAGCTCACTGCATCCGGGTTGCTCTCAGGCAGGTTTGCTCTCAGTTGCCTTCAGGCTGAGAGCTCAAAGGACAGGACACAGCAT
The DNA here is from genome assembly GCA_032466535.1 of Forpus xanthops. Classification (NCBI taxonomy): domain Eukaryota; kingdom Metazoa; phylum Chordata; class Aves; order Psittaciformes; family Psittacidae; genus Forpus; species Forpus xanthops. The sequence continues at coordinate 2,150 of JASSUY010005363.1, read as the reverse complement.
GCCTGTAAAACTCACACCCTGAGACATCAGTTCCAAGACCTCAAGTGAATTGATTTCCTAAGTAGGCACTGACTAAAGGCCTTTCATCATCCTGGCAGATCTGTATCCACCAAGCCAGCCCCGTATTTGTGTTGTGATGGAGTATCAGACCCAGGCAGAAACTTCTCCTTTCTAGGCTATATGCTTAAAAGTGGTACTCAGCTACAAAGACCTGAAAGACTAATAGAAAGGACAAAATGCACACAAATGCATGAAAAAGGAGTTGTGTGATTAGTAATCCGCTCTCAAAAGAACCCGATCTCTTCCACTTGTCACAGAAATCACAATCTTTGTATTAACCTTACTACCAAACACCTCCGAAGTCAGAGGGGAATCTCTTAATGGCAATCCACACCTCAACAGGACACACAGGCAACAAGTACCAGACAAGCAAACTCCAGAATCTCAATCCCCGACGAGTACTAACGCCCTTCACGATTCTTATATAAACTCAAACTCTGAAGGACACGCTGGTCCCCAGTTTCATCACAGAGTGCTGCCAGAGGGCGGAAAGAGCCGCTGGTGCAGCCCCCTCTCCCCCCGCCCCAACACACACACTGTGGGTGCCTTCACTCCGCCGGACAGCCCCGTCCTTAGCGTGCCGGCTGGGACAGGGCACGGGCGGCCCACGGGCACGGTGGGACCGCGTGGGGCAGCGCCGGGGCTGCAGGAGCGGTGGCGCTGGGACCCCGCGCAGGGACGCGCCCGCAGCTCCTCCTCACGGCGGAAGAGGAGACCCCCGCCGGCGGCACTCACCACGGCCCGCACCAGCGCCGCCATGGAGCCTCCCGCCGCTTCCGCCGGCGCGGCCCCTTCCGTTGGCCGGCTGCGCATGCGCGGGCGGACGGCTGAGGGGAGAGGTGATACGGGAAGATAGGTGGAGGGAGGGCGAGGAAGTCTTGAATATGGGCTAGAGCTTGGTACGGGACCTGGAAAGGTGGCAGACTCGTGCTGCTTGCCATGACCAGTCCTCTCCTCAGAGGCTAGGCCCATAAGAATCTGTGGTAGCAGAGAGGGTAGCAGAGGTTTCCCTTGGCTTTGATCTGGCCATTCTGGTTGGCCCAAGCAGATGGCATTGGTGTGAGCCTGCACAGGTGCCACCATGGAGATTTCGCACCAGCAGCATCAGGAGAACATGGCAGAGCCCCTCGTGCTGGTGCTCCACAGGCTCTAGAGTCGGTGCCCTGCTGCCAGGAGCAATCCCAGCTGCTGCTGCTGCATATTCCCTGCTCCTTCCTTCTGCTGGCACCTGCTTTCATGAGGCCATGGAATGAACCTGACCAGCAACCCAGCAGGTTATAAGGAGCTGGCTTGTTTTTCATGTTAGTCTTAATCTGGATCACATCCACATCACCTCACAAATGTTAGTGTTGGTACGCACGAGGCTGGTGCAGATGTGAGCAAGAGCAGCTGGGGAAGAGCTCTGCTGGCTTAAAGGGCTTGGGGAGCTATAATATTCTACTCCTCTCTTTCCCAGCATATTTACTGGGATGTCAGCTTCCCAAGGGGGTAGTAGCAGCTGCTTTAATGGCCCTGAAACTCCAACAGTAGTCCTTAGAAATCTTTCATATGTTCTTAAATATCAGGCCTCAAGGGGCCAATGGAATCATCTGCTTGGACTTCTTTTCCACAGGCATCCCTGAGCCCTGTGCTTGCAGTCAGTCTTTTCTGAGATGTTCTGACTCACCTCAGCTATCTGCTGAAATAGGTTTGACTGAAAACCTGAGGTGTTTAAGTGAACAAGTTGTTACGTGGGGCTAGATGCTGAGCAGCACAGGGAACTGTAGATCTCTGTCAGGGACATGCTACATTTCATTCTTAAGCCTGCGGCTAATTCTAGGGAGGAAAGTTAAAGCAAACTCTGTTTCTTTCTGTTTGTTTAGCTGCCCTCTGTGTATCAGACTCAAAGCAACAATAAATACCATTGTTAAAAGCAAATCTTTTGTGAGAAGGTGATGGAGGAGAATGATTGCACCTTTTCGAAGCTTCCTCTTTGCCATTAGTGAGTGTCATGGGTTCAGCAGCAGCAGTCATTTTTTCCCCTTTAAGCAGTAGCCGGTGTAGCACTGTGTTTCGGATTTTCGGCTTGGGAACAGTGCTGATAACACCAG
>JASSUY010005361.1:0-10482 GCA_032466535.1 Forpus xanthops | reverse complement strand
GGGTGAAAAGTTTAACCCTAAAAGTCTGTGAGGTTACTGAGGAAGACTCTTTACTTCATCCCGAGACCCCTGCCCGATATCACCAGGAGGCAGTGCGCATGCGGGAGGGACTTGTGGAACTCAGTATAAACCGAGAGCATGTGTTAAGAGGTGTGCATGTTGGTGGAGAGGAGACTCCCTGCCCACCCAGTGCTGTTTGCTTATCTCTATTCAATAAAATTAAAAAAAACCTGCAAAGTGAGTCATTTATCACACACTGATATGACGTCTCAGCTGTCCATTTCTTTTCTAATTTTTATTTTTATTTGCATATCAGTCCATGATCCCAGACTCCTTTCTCAATCCGTCACATTTGTAAACATGCACCTTTGTGCTTTGTTTCCCTTCTTCCTCATTGCCTCTCACAGGTGAGGTAGAAGCTAGACCTTTGCAGACCACTATTCTTCAAATACTTCCTTCCACAAGGGAGGCAGCAGATTTGCGAGCCAAGCAGTGTTATTCAGTAGAGAATATTGCTCATAACAAATACATCAACAGAGCTTCATATTTCAGAGCTTCATACTCACTTTCTTCCACTGATCATCATGGGCTATACAGAAACAGTGAGTTTTTGCTTCATGCAGGAGACCACAGGAGGCTTTTAGTGGTAGATTATTTGCACAGTGTATCTTTTCCCTACTGCTTACATTAGGGAAAGCATGCCTGACAACAACAGACCTTCAATTTACTCTTGGTTGTCAAGCTGCATGGTTACCTGTGTCTATCAGTATTTACACTGACCTGACTTTTCTAACCACAAAGGGTTCTTTTGCACCACTGAGCCTTTTAGACTGTCATTTTATAATTGAAGGAGTCTGCATTACTATCAACACCAGTTTTTAACTTAAATCTGTCAGACCATTATGGCCTCCACTACCATTTTAAAAACAACTTTTCTTTTGTGCACCTCACATGTCTAAGCTAAGCTATACATTCCCCCGTTTCTCATGGGAATGAGAAATAACCTGCATTTGCTACCTTTAAGTCTCTTAAACAATCATCCTGGAATTGAGCATTCATGTGAAATTTGTATACACATTTGAATGTGTACAAAAGTGCACATTGCTCTGTTTCTTTTAATCACTACTTTGCCTCCAATATTACATGGGGAGCAGTATGCTCATGTGAGTGTTGGGTATGTAACATCCATTTCAGGTCAAAGGAACCTGAGAAAGAAATAATCTAGAGCTAAATTTACCCCTTAAGTTGATACTTCAATTTGTCTTGATTTCAATTTCTACTGCTACACCTTGGATAACTGAAGAGAACAGTTATTTAAAAATTTTCTGCTTATTATCTAAATTTGGTTTATAGATTTCATTCCTATAAAATGCTAAAGACAGACTGCTTAGCTTTGGTTTTGCGAATAAAATTTTCCTTTCTGACATCCCTGCAACATAGTTACCCCTTAATGGAGTAGTGCTAAAAGGTAACATTTTTTTAAGTAAGGACTTTTCTAATGTTCTTGAAAGTAAACAATACATTTAAAATCACATTTCCTTAAGCATAAGTTCATATCTCTAAGACACAGAGAAAACAAAAGAAAAAAGAGATCAAAACTCCAAACAGGCAACTGATGCTAATATTCTAGTATATTTTATTCTTCCACTCTCCAAGGCAGATTAGCAGAAATTAAATTTTGCACTAGCTTTGCACAGCTGTGACTGTTCCATTTGATTCTGGGGGATTTGATTAATTCGAATTATTTAGGTTTCTCATGAATAGCACCAAACCAGTTGATTGCATTCTTGATTGAGTTACAGTATATTTGTATGGGAACATGTAGCCAGTGTTATTATTCTTATATTAAGGCAAATTAAATGCACCCTTTCAATAAATAATGGTGTGCATGATCTTCTATTTGTATCATGTTATTAAAGATTTTTCTTAGCATACAATGAAATCTGTCTAGAAGGGAAAAAAATAAAAAGAATTTGCTGAGCGCCAGTGCTTCAAATAATTAACTTCTGCTTCTGTAAACAGCCAAAGTGAAAGAATCAAATGATTATGTTCTGTAGATGAATGATCAGCAAATGCTCAAGCTCATCTGTCCTGGTCTAGTTTTGTACCCTGACAAGGATTTTCTGAACTCATAAAAAGTTTGAGTTGCAGTTTACATAAAATCCACATTTAGTTAGAGTGGAACCAATGGAGTGATTCAGTTTAGCAGTAGGGTAAAATGCTTATCATCTGTCCTTCATGGACTTGAAAGGTTAACACAAAGCGTATACATGTTTTTACATCATCTAACACTTAGATCATGTTCTCAACTTCATGTAGTGGGTCAACATTTCTGTACTCAGAATATTTCATAAGGGCCATGGTGTTTTTCTAGGGGTTTAAACACTGACTCTGGTCACTCAGTCATTGTGCAAGGACATCCTTAGCCAAAAATAACCCTAGAAATAAAACAGATACTGTGTTAGTGGAAGGAATGCCTCTTAGGCTTTCTTTTCTTAAAGAAGAAGAAAAATTATTCAATGGCCTTAGATAACTATTAGTCACTGTGGATGAGGGGGTTTTGTAACAGACTGTATTTCTCTCTTGTCTACAATGCTCACAGCGCTGTACCGATATCATAACTACACTTGTGAGAAGGAGCTCTGCTTATCCCAGGTACACGAGTTCCTTATAGAGATGTGTTACACATAAGCAGTGCTATTTGCAGATCCAGAGCACCAGCAATAAAGGGAGAAATATTTGAGAGCTCAGGATAAGACTGAAGAGTCTCTTTCATCAAATCATGCAGTCACGTACGTATAGAAATAACCCTTTAGACAGGTTTTCTGGCTGCAACTGTGTTCCTCTAATAGTACTTCTACAAGTTCTCCTTTAAAAAAAAATATTCTATATACACAGACATCTTTATTTTACATTTATAATCATATATATAAACATTTATATATGATATTATTACAATCACTCAAGCCAAAGTGCTTTTAAGTAAAATCTGTAGGCTTTCAGGCAATGGGTCTTCAAATCACTGGAAGCTTGGGAATTTATTTTTTTAAAAAAACTAATACTAGACTACAAAGTCATAAATATTTTTGTATTTGTACTTAAAGATAGTGGGAAAAAAATAAAAAAAAAACAAAAAAAAAAAAACACATTTTTTTCAGTTGTTTTGGAAACAGATGTTAAGTATGTTTTTAACTTTAGCTCTCAGAATTGATAAATATGATCATATGACTTTCAGTGGGCATGGGCTTTTTTACATCTTTTCAGTTCCTTTAGAGGCTGCAAAGTAATATTTTTACTAACTCAGACAGGAGAGTGGACCTAGTTATGTGTGGGACTAAATTCTTTTAACCACAAAATAGTAGTTCTATATGTTACAACACACAGAGTCACATAGAATTTATACAGCAGAGTTACATAGGAAGAGAAAGGCCCACTGACTTCTGGTATGAACACAAACAAGTCTGCTTGAATCTGGTTTTGTTTCATCCATTCAAACTTGGTATGGGCATTTCAATATTTAGTCTAGAGATGAGACAGTTGGATAAACCAAAACTTCACACAGCCCATTAAAAAGAAGTCATGCAGGCAGGAGCAGGTCTCTTTTCCAATGACTGCAGAGCTGCTGTCCTCCTGCAGCTAACAACCAGCCATCTCAGCCACAGCTGACAACCAGCTTCCACAAGCCAACACCAACTTCTTTCTGCTTCCTTTTTTTTGAGGGACAATTGCCATACATGTAGAGAAGTTATAAGCTCAGCAGTAACTATTCATAAACTAATTCTTGGCTTTTAGCACCAAAATATGTTGGTCATTGCACCACTTAGAAAGCTGAGAGTAGAACATCGAGCTAAATGAAGTTACCACAGCACTAACTTTAGAGAAAAACCTCCTTTGGAAGAATCAAATGGCTGGTAAATGTCTTAGTGTATGTATCCAATGACAGGGGAATATTACTTACCTAGAAAGTCTATTGACAGTAGGAAGAAATGCTCTCTGTTGATCAGTTCACTGAGATATAATAATTGGGATACTTTAGGATTTCTACACTATCACTTGCAGAAGCAGACATAAAGGTTCTTATTTCATCCATGCAAAATATTCTAGAATGTACTTTTCATTAAATACTCCTCTTGCAACCATAATGAAAAAAAACATTTCATAAGTTTACCTGTGATTCTAAGCAAGCTCTATTAAAAACAGTTCTGCTCAGAAAACTGGAATTAAAAACAAAAAACCCAACTCAAAGCTATACATCACTGTCATGCTTCTCAACAGCAATGCTAGACCACACACAGTATTGGTGTCAGTTATATTACCCTTCCATCCACAGGATTGACATGAAAGAACAACAGATTGAAACTTTTCCAGAAGTCTTTCATATTATTCTACTACATAATTATCAAAACATTTTTGAGGTACTCTTCACAAGCCACATAAATGCTGTCTTTAGTGCTTCTGTGAATATTCTTCCTTCCTGTTCCCTGATTTTCTTCACCTCAAAAACATCATGTAATTGTTGCTGAGAGATGACATAGCTACATAATAGCATCCTGAACTGACAGTAACTGGAGGCCTAGTTCTCAAAAAAAAACCACAGGATAATTGTCACTGGTTTCAGCAGCCACGTATTCCATTCCACTTAACCAGTTTCTTTTGCCCTTAGTGGAATTTCAATAGAACATCTACCAGCAAAAATTAGACTCTCACTTTTGAGTGCATCTTTTGATGAAAAAGCTGCAATTTTTGAAATAGCAACAAAAACATTTAAGAATATGGTGATTTTGTACTTTTATCCTCATTACCTCTTTCTAAAAAAAAGAAAATAAATGTGATAAAAAGAACAAAGAAAGATATGTCTCTTTGGGTGATGCTCAAAAGTTCAACTGCATCAAAGTCAACTCACCTGTTCATTTAGAAGATGCAAACATTTCAAAGAAGCAAGCTATTGTGAAATTATCAAAAAATCATTTAAGGGAGGAAGCAAATTTAGTAGCTCTGCAGATTGACTTCACCTTTAAATCAACATCGAGACAGCTTCCCAGAATGCTAAAAGATTCTGATCTAATGGAAAGGTTGTGCTTTAAAAAAAATGTAAAATGAAACACTATTCTGAGTTTATGAACTAGATCATAAAAATCTTGATAATCATATTTCAAAAAAAAGGAATTAAAAAAAAAACAATAATAAAATGTAAAGGATTTAGTTTCCTTTTGATCTCTCAATCTCTAATACTCATTTGGCAAAGTAGCAACAGGTGTGGCACATGTGGGAAATGCTTTAAATGAAAGCTAACAAAGCAACAACTGGTTTCAGTAATTTCAAACAGCCTTCGAGGCTATCACTATATTCATATAACACCAGATTTTAAACTTTTTGCTGCTCTACATGAGCTAGAAGCTTATTTGTTCTGAATGGTTGTTGAAATTCTCAGATCAATACTGTAATGTAGTGCCAAGTCTTGCAAGATAAAGAATATATTTATAAACAATAAAATAAGGGAGTTAGAAATCTTGTGGTCTTCACCATTTTGCTTAATTAAAACTCCCATAAACCCTTTCTACAACTATAGGTGTACTAATTTTAACAATAAAGGCCAATTATTGTGGTAATTATTCCATGTTCATCTTAACAAGGCAATCTGCTCTCATTCTGGTTTGTAAAGGAGGTCAATAAATGACAGTTCATGCCCTTCGGTATTGCAGCAGCATGACTTTGCTAGCACTTTTCTAAACATTGACTCATTTACAGACCTTAGATGGACTGTTCAGGAAGAATTCGGTATGGAAGTTCAATAGGACCACAGGTTAGAAATTCAGCTAGTTTCCCTACCCTGCTTACCTCCACTTAAGCTAACAAGTGTTCTATAGACTCCAACCACTTCATCACCCACTGTCCACCTTCACACAGGGCAGGAGCCTCCAGAGCCAAGCATGAGAAGGTAACAGGCAGAAGCAATTCTGAAGGTAACTGTCCTACTGGTCCTTGCCCTTCTCACCTTTACTCAGGTAAGTACCATAAGCAACTGGCACTGGAAAGGAAAAAAGATAAATCCTAGCTACCTCTTTGGTTCTGGTCTTATCAATAGTTCAGCCAGTTTCCACTAGCTTTGACTTTTAAATCATTTGTCAAAGAAAGGACAACATAGCTTCAGTAGTCATACTAAGAGATCACCTATCTCATCCTTTGCATCCCTGTTGCAAGCCAGGACCTACCATATATAATTAATTGCATTACACAGCCATGTCTTTTATATTTCAGAATACAGTAGTTTCAACCTACTCAAATGAAAAAAGAAAATCATGAAGACAGAATAATGAGGGGTCTTTTCCCCCCTATGACTAACTATATCTGAGATTTTAATTTAGTTGTCTGTATACATGCATGTATATTTTTTTTTTTCATTTGTATAGCTATATTTATTTAATCTTTTTCTTTCTAGCACTCAAACCATACTAAGTAGATCAGAATTTGATAGTCTTCTGGAATACCATCTTCTGAACATTTTCAACAGAGCTGATCAAGGATCTTCACTAGCATCTCAGTATCTTGCATCAATTGCATGCCTTTTGTCTCATGATTTTCCAGCATTAAGGCAGAGGGGTTTTGAGGTGATATTTTCTTCTTCTATTCTCTCTAGCTTTGCTCTTTCCAAAGCGTAACATTATTGTATTTAGAACCACAACTACATGAAATGACCCTATTCACCAGGGTTTTGATTCAGCTCTATTGAAAACATTTGTCCTCCAGAGCTTGTAATCACCTCATTCTTTTTCTGTTCTCATTTTAAATAAACTAAGCAATTTCTCCTGCATTGAGCCAACAGTTTCCCTTAAAGGAATTGTATTTTATCATAGAATCATAACATCAGCAAGGTTGGAAAAGACCTTTAGGATCATCAAATTCAACCTTTATTGTAGGACTGTCAAATCCACCATCAAACCATGTCACTAAGGGCCTCATCTACATGGTTTTTGAACACTTCCAGGGACAGTGATTCCACCACTTCCCTGAGAAGCCTGTTCTAATACCTGATCACCCTTTCGGTGAAGAATTTTTTCTTAATATTCAGGCTAAACCTCCCGTGACATAGCTTGAGGCTTTCACCTCTTGTCCTATCTCTTGTTACTTGGGAAAAGAGACCAGTCACCTCCTTACTCTATCCTCCTTTCAGGTATTTGTAAAGATCAGTAAGGTCCCCCCTGAATCTTCTCTTTGCCAGTTTCCTCAGCCATTCCTCAGAAGACTTATTCTCCAGACCTTTCACCAGCTTTTTTGCCCTTCTCTGGATCCACTAAAGCACCTCAATGTCTCTCTTGGAGTAAGGGGCCCAGAACTCAACACAGGATTCAAGGTGCAGCCTCACCAGTGCCATGCACAGCTGGATGATCACTGCCTTGTTGCTGCTGGCCATGCTGTTTCTGACACAGGCCAGGGTGCCACTGACCTTGGCTGCCTGGGCAAACTCAGGCTCATGTTCATCTGGCCATCAGTCAGAATCCCCAGGTCCTTTTCCACCAAGCAGCTTCCCAGCCATTCTTCCCCAAACCTGGAGTGTTACATGGTGTCTTTGTGGCCCAAGTGCAAGACCTTGCACTTTGCCTTGTTGAACCTTATATCATGAGCCACAGCATGTTGATCCAGCCACTTCAGAGCCTTCCTATCCTCTTGCAAATCAACCCACTCAGCCAACTTGGTGTTTTCTGCATATTTAGTGAGGGTGTACTTGCTTTCCTCATCCAGGTCATCAGTGAAGATATTAAACAACATCAGCCTTAATGCCAAGCACTGATTGATACCACTACTGACTAGTCACAAAATAAATGTGACTCCGAAACATGAGTAAATTAGTAAATATAACCAATTATCAATTAAGTCTGGTTGCCTTCCACCTAGCCAGCCCCTGGACAAGGTTAAACCCTGACAGCTGAAAAGAAGTCTCACCCTGTCCCTATTTATTTCTGCTTTGTCTGTGCTCTACAGCTACAGCCAATAGGTAACATCACTTATAAATGTCATCTTGAATATAATTTATGTGACCCAGTGCAAATCTTTTTGGTCACAGAGCAGTTTATCTAGAAATATCTTGTAGTTCTTAAGCCCAGGAGGAGACCATCACATGCAGTGAGGAAGGTAGGAAAGAATGCAAGGAAATGATAATATATTTCTCTAGGGAACGATTTTCTTTTTTTCTGAAATCAATCACAGAGGCATTCATAGGAAGCAATAGCATGAAGCTTCTTTATCTCTTCTGTTTATTCAGTTTATGCATCCTGTGGAAGCATTTAGAATCTGGCAAGTTATTTTCCAGATGATGAGAACACCAAAGTACAGACAAATATGTAAGTTACCATAATTAGATGTCCAAATCAGTCAGCATCTGCATAGACAACCCTGAGCTATAAAAGGGAGAACAAAGCAGTTTCCACAACTAACTTGCACTATTTCACACCTTTTTTTCATTGTAAGAACCAGGCTTTAGCAAAACCCACTAAAGTCCTTACAGTCTGATAGAGCTTTTCTGCATATTTGGTCTGTTTCTCTTTATGCCAGTTTTCAGGTTTTGCCAGAGACTGGAAAAGGAAGAAATAGCCAGATTTAACAGACTGAAAAAACATATTCTGTCTCCAAGAGATGTCACAAAAACTCACTTTTAATCCATACTAGAAGGTTCCTGATATTACTAAAACTGATTTCAGTTTAGAGTTAATTAAGGAGTAGGAGAGCATGAAGAGGAGAAGGTGTGTTTATCATAAATTATTCTTACTCCTGCTGCTTGAAGAAAATTGCAGACAGAGTGGCTAACTGTAGCAAGGTACCTAGAACTTGGGTGGCAGATGAGGAGATTATCCACATAAGCAAAAGCCCAAATATTGAACCTGTGAGAAATTTCAGTTGCGAGGTCAGGTGTGAAGATACAGAGGAGAAAAGGGCTGAGGCCTACTCACATTGGAGGTTTTTGAAGATAGTAAACCAATTGCCCATCAGATACAGACAACTGAGTAGCACTAAGAGGATGGAGAGGAAGAATCAATCTCACATAAAAGCCCACAACTATTTTCTTGAGGTGAATAGCCAAGTTCAATATATTCTTGGTTGCCTTGAATAAAATCTTTGTTATATGCTACACTAAAACCTTTACCTTTTGTTCCCGAATTCCCAGATAATCCTAGCCAGGGTCCTGCTCCATAGAAACTATTAATTTTAAGATTCACATGTTCATAACAGTGAAAAACAGTTTGACCACAGGAAAAAAAAAAGGAAAAAAAATAATCAGTGATCCTGTATGCATTTAGTATCTTATATATGTTGTGTCACATTGGCCAGCCTCATAATAAGTCTTCTTTGACAGCATTATTGGAGAAGAATAAAAGCTTGACTTCTCCAGTCCACAGAAGCAAGGGATGTCATGAAGTCTGTGGAAAAATCTGATTATTAGGGAGGAGGACAAGAGCCTTTGGCAGGTGAGTGATAGTGTCTAATGCTTGCAAGGCCCCTGAAGCAGCAGTGAGTTTAGGATGTAGATATCTTTTCTACATGCTCCTTTGTTCTTATAAATGTATACATTCACACTTGAGGAAAAGAGTCATAGAATCATAGAATAGTTAGGGTTGGAAAGGACCTTACAATCATCTAGCTCCAACCCCCCTACCATGGGCCTCCCACTAAACCATGTCACTCAAGGTTACGTCCAACCTGGCCTTGAACACCGCCAGCAATGGAGCATTCACAACTTACCTGGACAGCCCATTCCAGGGCCTCATCAGCCTTACAGGAAAAAATTTCTTCCTCAGATCCAATCTAAACTTTCCCTGTTTAAGATTGAACCCGTTACCCCTTGTCCTCTCACTAAAGTCCCTCATGAAGAGCCCCTCCCCAGCATCCCTATAGGTCCCCCTCAGATACTGGAAGGCTGCTATAAAGTCTCCATGCAGCCTTCCCTTCTCCAGGCTCAACAGCCAAAACTTTCTCAGCCTATCTTCATACGGGAGGTGCTCCAGTCCCCTGATCATACTCGTGACCCTCCTCTGCACTTGTTCCAACAGTTCCATGTCCTTTTTATGTTGAGGACAACAGAACTGCATACAATACTCCAAGTGAGGTCTCATGAGAGCAAAGTAGAGGGGCAGGATCATCTCCCTCGATCTGCTGATCACGCTCCTTTTGATGCAGCCCAGGATACAATTGGCTTTCTGGGATGCATGTGCACACTGCCAGCTCATGTTCCTTATTTTCATTGATCAACAACCCAAAGCACTTCTCCTCAGGGCTGCTCTGAATCTTTTCTCTGCCCAACCTGTAGCTGTGCCTAGGATTGCTTCGACCCAGCTGCAGGGCCTTGCACTTTTCATGGTTAAACTACATCAGGTTGGCAACAGCCTACCTCACAAATGTGTCAAGGTCCCTTTGGATGGCATTCCTTCCCTCCAGCATATCAACCGAACCACACAACTTGGTGTCACCAGCAAACTTGCTGAAGATGCA
>JASSUY010005360.1:0-38653 GCA_032466535.1 Forpus xanthops | reverse complement strand
GAGGCTCCGGAGCGGGCTGTGGCGGGGCAACCGGGCAGTGAGGCCGGGCCGCCGCTGCCACCGGGCACCTTCTGGCTGACCCGCATCGTGCTGCTGCGATCCATAGCCCTGCTTTACTGTGAGTGTCCGGGCGCTGCCCCGAGCCTCTTTCCTTGGGGAGCGGAGGGGGGGGCCCGGCCCGGTGCACCCCGGTACGCAGAGCTCGTGAAGTCCCGGGGGTACCCCATCCCTCATGGCCTCCCCCGCTGTAAACCCTCAGGTGGGGCGGAGGGAGCCTTTCCCGGGGGAGGGGGAAGCCTCCGGTGGGTGCTCGGCCTCCCGGGGCGTGCTGGTGGTGCGGAGCTAGGCCTCGTCCTGCTGCGAGAGGAGGAGGAGGCGGCCTGTATCCACCGTGCTTGCTCGGTGATGGATTTCCACTTGTAGGACGTGGTTTGAAGGGTGCTTGGCCTCTGGGCCCCATCCTGGCACGGCAGGGATGCACTGAGGAGTCCTGCCTGCCTTTTACCAAAGCACTGCTTAATTTTGGGTGTTGGGGGATGTGTTTGTGTATACAAAGCTTGAAGGGATGGCTGAGATTGGAATGAGAAGAACCTAAACTGTTTCCGGCTCTTGCTTTGTTGGTGGGTCAGACTGATGGCCAGGATGGTGCTGAGGCTCCCATGTTGCTGGAGCTGGAAGGAGAGTTTGCTCACACCATGGGGCTGCAGAGCTGGGTGGAGATGGTCGTCCTGTTTCTTCAAGATAGATGTTGGGAGGTAGCTGCGACAAAGAGGCGGCTGGTCTCTTTTCCCAGTGGTAGGACAAGAGGGGATGGTCTCAAGCTGTGCCAGAGGAGGTTTAGACTGGATATTAGGAGCAGTTCCTTCTCCAGAAGGGTGCTCAGGCATTGAAACAGGCTGCCCAGGGCAGTGCTGGAGTCGCCATTGCTGGAACTGTTCATACACCATGGAGACGAAACCCTTAGTGCCGTGGATTAGTGGCAGGGCTGGAACAACAGTTGGACTTGATGATCTTGAAGGTCTTTTCTAACTTACTGTATTCTATGAGTCATTGTCTTATGCAGGAGCAAGTCTTTAGTGTCTTACATAGGTCTGGAGAGCAACCACATGCTTGGGTGCAAGTCAAGACCTAGAACATGATCTTAACACTGTTTATGGTGAAACCAGTTTCCAAGCTCGGCTGTGCTCTCCTTTAGGCAAGTAAGGCCGTGAGCTGTGCTTGGAGCCCATGAGTGCTCCACTTGGAAATACTCACAGTGAAACCTAAACTGACATGTAACACACTATGCTACAAATTCTAAGCTTGCCCCAGATTTGTCCACAAAATCATTAGAATTTGTAGGCTGCCAGCCTGCTTAGATTATTTTGCATCAAAACCATGCAGAAGTTGTAGTTCTGTATGGTTTTGACACGTGCTCTGTTTCTAGTTTGGCTTGAAATGCGGGGTTATGACTCTTTCAGTCAGAATGAAAGCGATTCTGATATTCCCCCGTGTGTAAATCCAGACTGCTGAGTTTCCTATAGCTCAGTTTGCAGTTTCCTTATGAAAAACTGATTAGTGTTCTCTGCTGGGCATTTGGTGGAGGCTGCTGCTTTCTGGTCTTGGATTTGGGGTTGTAAATATGTTACGTGTGGGATGAAACGCTGCTCTGAAGGGTGATGGTGTGTTGGGTGTAAAGGTGAAGAGTAAGTCACATGTGTGGGACTGTGAGTGGAAGGCCTGATTTGGGACAATGAGAGCAGTAAGAGAGGTGAAGAGCAAGTATCTGCATCAGGGTCAGGTGAGTTACAGCATGGGTATGATTGAGACCCATGGGATGCAGAGGGAAAGAGAAGGGGATGAGTGAGCCAGAGGAGATGAAGCTGAGGTTGCAGGCTGGGAGTGACAGAAAATAGGGAGAATGGATTCAGCCCTTTTCCAGTTAGGAGAGGAGAATGGGAACACCTGACAGGGGCAGGAGAGGGAGGAGACCCCAAATTGCTTCTGCAGTCCACAGTGAGGAAATCTTTGTGAGAGAGGGAGCTTTGAAGGAAGGGTTTGGGTACCAGAGCTGGAAAGAACAGGGTAGGAGGATGGTTTTGTCCTTTGTAATGGAAGAGGCACAAGAGAGGAGACATTTACCTGCAACTTCTGCTTGGGTGCAGTCAGGTAACAGCGGTTTCTGCTGTTTGTTTTGGTTGGGTAACAGCCCAAAGCCAGAAACCTGGGCCAGATTTGGGACAGGTCAAATTCCATCTGCAGGCTATAGCCTGCAGCAGTGTTTGGGCTCCAGCTCTGATCCCGGTGTGGGGGAGATGCTGTGCAGCCTACAGCCCAAACATTGGTGGGGTGGAAACTGATTGTTGTGTCTGAGATGAAGAGATTGTGAGCAGGCAGATTCCCCTGTCAAAGGCTGCAAGCCCATGGCTCAGCTGCCTGGATGGGATGCTCTCGAGGGAAGGTGGGTTGCCTTTTGATCTCTTCAGAGAGCCTGGGTTTAGAAACAGCAGAAAGCAATTTAAAGCCTCTGTGCTAAGCTGCTCGTCCAAGCTCTTTTCTGAAGATGGAACCATTTACTCTGACAGATTACTCTTTCCCAGCCATGGCAATTCCACACATGCCGAGTCTCAGACTTGCTGAGGAAACCGCTGATGCTATTGTGACAGTTTGACATTCCTCAGTTGTGGGATGTTTTTCCTCTCTCCTTTCATTTCACCCTTTTAAATGTAACCTTTTCATTCTTGCTTCATTAAGCAACGAATCCTTTGGGGGGGACCTTGTATTAAAGTATCAGAGAAGTGGTCACATCCTGATGGTTGTAGCTCCTGCTTATTTGCAGCTGTGTGAGCTGCAAGCTTGTTCAGGTGGGACAAGGGAAAGGAATTAGGTGGAAAGGGAGGGCAAGGAGAATGAGGGACCCTTTGAATGGATGGAAAGAAGCATGCAGAGATGAGGGGGTAGAATCATTAAGCGTGATCTGGGGACTTGTCACTGCCTTCCTAACCCCCCATTCCACTGTTGAGGAGCTGTTGTATTGCCTGATGTGAGCTGGGGAGATGCTTTCCCTTTGGATCTTCTCCTGCAGAAGGAGAAGAGGCAGAACAAGGCAGGTGTGAAGTGTCCTCCCTTCTCCCCCATCCCTTTGATTATAACAGCTTTCCTTTTCTTTTTTCTTTTGAAGGGGGTTTCCAGAAGCAGCCAGAACCTGGGAAGTCCCTGGCAAAAGAGCTGGTGTCTGAGAGGCAAGTTAGAGATGGGAAGGTGGGAAAGGAGCTGAGGATTCATGGAGGTCACTGACCAGAGCAACCTGCTGCTTGCAGAAACAGGAGGGAAGGGGAAAATGGATCCAAGGTGGAAGTACTCGAGGTTTGCTCTTTGCAGTGGGGCTGTGCCTGTGGGGTCCTCCCAGCTGAGCACTGCAGTCAGTGAAACCCCCCTCTGTGCAATTCTCTGTGTGGTACTAGCTGGCACCGTGCTCTTGTGAATTTGGTGGTGCTTAAGTTCTTACAGCTGACAGTCTCCTTGGAGATGTTCTCAGATCTGGGACCTGTTTCTCCACTTCTCCAAGTAAGTGTGTGCAGACCAAGTGGTAAAACCCTTCTGAAGGAGGAGAGTGTGAAGTAACACTGAATCCAGCCCTGAACGCTGAGGGCGAGAACATCTGTGTAGGTCTTAATGTGTGTTCTGCTGCTCAGACATCTCTCTCTGTTTCTGCAGAAGCATCTTCATATGCTGCTGCTGTGCCAGTTGAAGACTTATCTCACAGGCTTCCACCATTGCAGCCTGTCTCTCAGTGGCTAATTGCAGTCCCTAACAGAGTAATTCATGGGAAGGGAGGTTTGAGAAATGCTGTTTGGAGATTTGAAGGTTTTCCACCCTGGTCTTGCACTGTGCTTGTTCTTTATGATGGAAATGCATATTTTGTCAATGCAGAATGTCTTTGAGATCTTGCTGGAAGGGCTGTTACAAGTAAATAGCTGGTCCCAAAGCTCTTGACAACAAATGTGCATTATTTGCTCCCTTCATCCTCGTCCTAAATTATTGAGAAGTGCTCTTTTTGGATGATTACTGTCATCAGCTTCCAGATGTAGAAGTTTAAGTAATTAGATCCCACCCTTCCCAATTTCAGCCAGGCTCTGTAGAGTGCTGTAAAATCAAAGTTATTCTTTACATCCAGTTTATTTTCCTTCTCCTTCTGTATTGTTTAATACCAGTATTTCCTTTCCCCAGAGCTAGAGCTATGGGAGGTTCATGCTACATCTTCCTAATTCTGAAATCTAAAGCCTTCTCAGGAGGATTTGGCTTCCTGTAGGTTCCTGGTGCCCTTCCTCCTCTCCCTCTGCCATCTCCCCTGCTTTCCCCGTTCTCTTCCCTCAGTTACATTACAGAGCTCCCAGTAGCTTTCAGCTTGCCCAGCCAGGATTATAGTACATCTTCTGATGCTTCTCCCCTGAAAGCTTTTATTTCAACGCAGTGCCTGTTAGCAGATCTGTACAACAGCAGCAGGAGGCTAGCGCTGTGTCCTCTTAGCAAGCTGTGTCCCCTCTTCTCAAGAGCATCCTCCAGCTGCAGGCTGGACTGCACTGGTGTGGTGTTGAACAGCGTGGGTGCTACTGAGAAGCTCTTCAGCAGTCCCACAGCCCAGCCTTTTCTGTTTGCTTTCACATTATTTCAACCAAAGAGGGAAGCGGGGGATAAGCACTCAAAAAGCCCCTCAAGCAACCACCCCAAAGTCTTTAGCTTTGCTGGGAGTAGCAATAAAACAAGAAAGTGTTAAGAGCAGACTCCTCTGTTGTGTGTTTATTTGTGGCTGCAGGATGAAAAGGGGGTGCTTGGTTTCCCTCTGGCTCTTTGCTCAGTATTAGGGTGTTGGTACTTCTGTGGTGCAAAACTTTGCAGGGGAATTTATCAATTGAAAACGTATTTGATTCATTTCTCTGATAATAATGAAAATACCATGAATATTCTCCCCCTTCTTCTTTTCAGTTGTGCAACCACAGCTTGCCAGCTTCCAGCATAGGGCCTTTTTGAATGCTTTCTTGGGTCAAAGGTGCATTTGATATATGGCTCCAGGCAGATTTCTTGTGTGTGTGCAAAGTGTAGCTTGGTTTTCATGCAAAGCTCTGTGCTCTTGGTTCATTTCTTCTTGTGGTTTGGGCTTGAACTAAAAGTTAAGACTTCTTTTAATGGGGGGAGAGAGGAAGCTGTAGAACAGGAAAGTTTTGAATTTCACATTTTTAAATCTTTACAGAGCATGAAGAATGGGATTCTCTCATTCTCCCGCTGTAGCAGGCTGAGTCTGGACCAGAGTAAAGAAGCTGAGGTGATGGGGCAATATGGGTTGACCAAATCATTTCGTATGGGTGACTCTTGTGTTGTGTTCTTGGGTTGTGCTTCTAGGTAGCATGTGGGTTTGAAGAAGGAGGAGAGGAGGCCGGGAGGGGAAGGAGAAGGTGGGGGGGTGTTAATGGAAAAGCACAGTGAGGCACCTTCTGAGTTGAGAATAAGTAGTGAAGGTCTATTAGCAGGCGATGACAATTTACATGTATTACTTATGTAAAGATCAGCTCGCAGCAGGTAGAGGAGCTGCTCCCATGTGAGCTGTCAGAGGCTCCAGCTGCCTCCTGAGTGGGAGAAAGCAGGGGATTTGCTCAGGATGAGTGTTTTCAATCCACAAAGGAGCAAAGAGTCTGGAGAATGGCAGAGTGCTTCAGGTGGAACAGGGGAGATTGGCATGGGCTGAAAACACCCAAATCGGGAAGTACTGAGGAAAAGCCAGTGAGCAGCTGCAGGGGTGGTGGGGTTTTATGCTGGGTCTGAAGACTTGACGGTGTGCAGAGCTGTGCTGGGAGCATGCAGGCGATATCCCTGGATTAGGAGCCCAGCCATGGCCTCACCTCATTCCCATCTGTGATGTTGCAAAGGATGGCTATGGGCAAACATCAGCTTCTGCCTCCTGGTCATCAAAGTGTTTTCTGAAAAGCCTCCCATCTCAGTGATGTTCTCATTTCATTAAGTTGATAACAGAAAATGAAAGTCACTCAGAAGGGTTTGGCCTGCTAAAGGGGCAGGAAGGAGTGGGTGACTGGATCAGGCCCTGCGTCAGCTTGTTCCATCCTGGAGGAACCTGCTGTGGACACCTCAGTGCAGTATGTGCCTGAGCTGGAAGTAGCTTGGAGGCAAGCTGCCTGGTTCTTGATGGAAAAATAAATCCTGAACTGACAGGAGATGCTGGTGAATGTATTGCCCAAAGGCTGCAAATCCCAGGAATGGGATTTGTTGAGGGGGAACACAGTTTATCCTGAGTGGGAGGCAGAGTCTGCAGCTCTGTTGGTGGCTGAGATGTTACCTGCTTGTCTGGCCAGTAGTGGTGCTGGCTCAAACTCTTTTGCCACTTCAGCATCCCTCTGGGTAAGACCTTTCTCTCTTTGCTGCCAGAGATCAGGACCTCTCTGGCTGGCATGAGCCTTGCAGACACTCAAGAGCACAGCTTTGCAGAGTGTTTGGAGAGGCTGAGAAGGATGCTGTGCCATTGCTTGAGCTGGCTTTATCCATGCTTTGGACCCCATGGCATGGTTGAACCCAGTGTGCTGCATATGTTGGCCCCCCAGCATTGTCTGGCTTATGTGAATTCTGGTTCATGTAATAGAACTGCTTTGCCACCCCTTTCCAGGAAGAAGCTACAGGACAAATGAGAAGCAGTAAACCCTGCCCAGTGCTGCAGCAGCGCAGTGAGTATGCCAGCCAGTGTCCCAGGTGGAAGTCAGCTTGTTTGACCATGTTTACCTGTAGGGAGTGGGAAGATGGAGAGTGGAAAAACCCGAGATACAAGGCCGAAGGGAGGGAGGTTTCAGAATAGAGATTAAGAGGAAGAAAAGCACAGGCTTTGGGGGCCAAAGGGACTTTTCTTCCCTTCTCTGACAAAGCCACAGTCAAAGGGAAGGTTCATGGAGAAGGGAGCAGAGTCTGTGTTACTGTCACTTTAGGGGTTCGGTCTCTCAAGAGAGGTTCAGGGAGTGGAAGCAAGGGCAAGCTGGTCAGTAACTTCCCTTTTTTTCCCTCTAGATGTGTGTGTCTCTTATGTTGCTGAAATCCTTTACAGGGTCTGTCTTTACTCAGTGTGTCCGGTAACGCAGGAACCACTACCTACAGGGCAAAGGCTCTTGGAGCTGTGGCTGGTGCCTTGGGAGAATAGGTCTAGATGATTTGGTGGTGGAGTTTGAGGAGCAGGTGCTGCCTGTGGGATTTGCCCTTCTAAGGTGCTCTGGAAGATACTGGAGATGAGCGATGAGGGAGCACAGTGTGGCGTTAAGACAGCAGCTCAGCCTGGGCAGTGTCCAGGAGAGGGAGCTGGATCTGGGATAGAGCAGCACATCCAGGAAACACTGCACATGTGTGAGCAATAAAAGGCACTCTCCTGACATGGCCCTGATGGTTGGGAGGGCGATGGATGGAAACGTAGGTAGAATGGTCAGGCTTTGGTTAGTGGTAGATGAGTTCTCCGTAAACTAGGGCCATTGCTGATGGGGTTTAGTTGTGAAATGGCAATGTTCAAAATAGCAGCAGCGCAGCATCTTGTGAGAAATGGATGATTTGGGCGAGAACCACTTTGGAGCCTGAACTGAGCAATCTTTAGCTGTGCAGTTCATGCCAACCTATAATGCAGTCTTTGCTGCCTTCAGGCTTAAAAAGGCTGTACAATATTTGTGTTCTGCAATAGCTGTAGTTTGTTTTTCCTAATTTACCCTTTCCTTGTTTATCCTGCATCTGTGCAGGGGTCTAATTTAGAGCTTTTTAAGGCAAAAAATCCTGCTTAGCAGTTATGGGTTGGGGCAGCAATTTCTGTGGCATTTAGAGGTGAATTTGATTAGCACTTTTGGAAAGCTATGCAGCAAATTGCAGTGCTAATCAAGGGAAATCAAGGCATGGAGTTTTAAGGCAGAATTGGTGCTTAGGTTTTTTAAATCAAAAATGAAGATATTAAGTTGTCTGAGGCTCAGAAGCATTATATTTCTGCTGGTTTCATATGTCGCACTTTCTGATTACTCAGTTGTGCCAAGCTGAACGTTGGTAGAGAAATGAATAGTCTAAAATGTAAACCACTTGTTTTATATTAATGTAGTGTTTTAATGTAAATTTTAGAGTTTTATGTTCGTTTTAAATCTGAAATTGATTCCTTAAGGTGTGATCAGTTTTTCTCTTGTCCCTCCCTGTCCAGAATTGAGTAAATTTTTCTATGTGTCATTTATTAGGGTGTAAAGTCCTTCACTGGGTATAAAAGACAGATGGGAAGAGACACAACCGGTTAAATCCCCAGCTTTATTAAGTTAGTGCTGTGATTCAGGATCTGTTGAAGTCAATAGGAACCCTCCCAACGAGCTCCGATACGCATTGGATTGTGAGCTTCAGTGTTTTTTTCAACGAGAACAAAATACATGGTGTATGCAGGGAGATGGAGTAAGGCTTAAGTGGATTAACTGAAGTCCACTGGGGACCTTTGTGTGTGTCTGGGGGGAACGGGACATTTATTTATATTCCCTGGGGCTGCAGATTTTTGGTTGCTAGTCAGACTTCAAAGAACCAGGAATCCGGGCTTGAACTCGGGCTTTAGTTTCACACAGACTCTCCACTGGCATTCCCAGTGAGAGACACCAACCAGATGAACACCAGGATTCTTGTTTGCAGAATGACAGTATTCAGATAAGGAAGGAAACAGATTTGATCATTAACTAAAGAGGATTGAGGGGGAACAAGTTGGCCTTTTGCAAGACCTTTGCTATTGCTGCGTGTGACGTGGCTGGTGTTTGGATAGTGTTTGAAAGATGGGTACGTTGGATGCTGGGAGCAAAATGCATGGAGCCTAATCAGGAAATGTTGGCCTTCATCATTTTTTGTCTGGGACAGGGAGATTACTGCAGTTACGAACTGCAAATTGGTAACTGGAGGAGATTCCTAAAATATGAGCTAATCCCTAGAATCTGACCAACTTTCTCTGTAGAACATCAAATTTTAGGTCTATAATCTGTAATTAAATTGCTTATGTGCTGTTAAAAAAAGCATCTGGCTGTTCTAAGATTGTCCGCTGCAAGAGCCTAGACACTGTAAATGAGACAGCTGTAGGGACTGGAGAAAGCAGCAATTTAGAGGACAGGAAAATATTAAGACTTTGTATTTCCAGCTTACCAGGATGTGTGAGGATCTAGAAGGTCAACCCATAGCATTGCAATGATGGAAAACCATTAACTATTACACTGCCAGAAGAATTAAGGTGTCCTTTGAACATCTCTTTAATGATGAGTACAGGTTTAAACTGTCTCATTAATAATATAGAATAGTAGAATGGTTTGGGTTGGAAAGGGCCTTAAGGCCATCCAGTTCCAATCCCCTGTCATGGGCAGGGACACCTTCCACTAGAGCAGCTTGCTCCAAGCCCCTGTGTCCAACCTGGCCTTGAACACTGCAGGGATGGGGCGGCCACATTTTCTGTGGGCACTCTGTGCCAGCGCCTCAGCACTCTCTCAGTAAAGAACTTGTTCCTTATATCTAACCTAAGTATGCCCTGTTTAAGTCTGAACCCATTACCCCTATCACCAGTACATGATAGATGCACAGTGTTATGTACAGATGGAGATGTGCTCTAAATCAAAGCATAACCTTGCAGACACAGCCTGCTGTCAGGCTGCAGGGGTCAGTTTAGGAGCAGCGGACCCTGTAAATCCCCATTGTCACCGAATTCAGCTATTTACATGGTGAGATACTTTGTGGAACTGGAGTAGGAAGGGTTGGGAAGTACAGTGATATCTTTGCTGCTGCAGAGCTGAGAGTTGTGTGTGCTCCCCAGCCTGAGCTGGGGGTTCTAGTGTCCCCATTCCTTCTGCTTTTTGTAGAAAGCAAAATCAGTCTGCAAGCCTCATAATTAATGCTTTCGCTTGTACTCCACAGCGCAATTAGGCTGTTTTCCTCATCTGCATTAGGAGATGAATGGTGTATGTGACTAACCTAGGGTCACGCAGAGTCTAACAGTGCCGGGCTCAGCTCCTGTTCCTACACTGGGTCAGGTCGCTCAGTTCCAGGGAGCTTTTCCCAGCAGTGCATTGTTGAGTTTGCCTGAAGCAAGTGGCATGTTCCTTACAGCTGCAGAGGAGAAAATGATCTCGAAACAGACTCCGTGCCATTTCCTGGTGGGAAGGCAGTGGCAGTATTTATAGAATTCTCTGCCTTCTGCATCGTGGTTAATAGGAATGAGTGTGTTGTGTTGTAACACAGATGAGGACATGTGAATAAATTCCTTCTTGAGGCACGAATATGCTTCTGTAACTCTGGACTCAAAATGTGTACTTCATCCTGGGTGATTTCTAACAGTTTTCCCCCTTCCTTATTTTCCTCTAGTTGTGGCCTTCCTGGTGGCCTATCATCAAAACAAGCAGCTAATAGGAGAGAAGGGGCTGCTTCCGTGTAAGCTGTACCTGCAGAATGTCAAGAAGTATTTCAAGGGGAAGATAGACCTGGATGCTCTGAGCTATGCACCAACAATCATCTGGTTTCTGGATTGGTCCGACATGGACAGCACCTTGGATTGTCTCTCCTTGTTTGGCCTGGCAACTTCAGCCTTTGTGTTGATAACTGGATGTGCCAACATGGTCCTCATGTCTGTCCTGTGGGTTCTGTACCTCTCCTTGGTCAATGTTGGACAAATCTGGTAAGCTGACAATCTCTCTGCGTTGTTTTTCTCAGTGATCTCTTTCTGTTCATTATACACATTGACTTGCTAATGCCGTTTGGGTTTGGTAATCTTTTAAGGAGAAATGTGGGAATGTGAGATAAGGAAAGCATCTGGCAGAAATGACTTGTAGGCATGCCCCTGCTGTCTCATGCAGGATATCTGCCCTGATTCTGTTCTCCTCTGAGAAGCGAACTGGCTGCATAACGTGTTAAATGTTGTCCCTGCTATGGAGTACTTGCCCTCATGGCTGTTGCAAGGGAATTCCCCTGATAATTCCTTTTGAGATGATTTCTCAATCCTCAGTTCTGTCTAGAAGAGGGTTGGAACACTCAAGTGCATAAACCTGCGGGGAGAAAGTAAAGGAGAAATGGTGACTGTCTGCAGAGTGCCTTGCTTCAGGAAAGGGCAGTGGTGTAAAAGGAAAGGCTATAGGTGGTCCTCACACTTGTGAAGGCCCCATATATATTGGTTAAAAGAGGATGGGCCTGTAGAACCCCCTAATTTCATTAGTTCATCTCTTCAGGTACCTCTTTGCCTGTAGCAAAGGAGGGTAAAGGCTGTGCCATGAAGAGGTGCCCAAGCTGTGGACATGACACAGCTGTGTCACTGAGATGGTTTCTCTCCCCTCTTCTGGCTCTACAACACATGATAGGAGACTTTCCCAAGATGGGCTCAATGAATTTTAACATTAAGGCTTTGCATGTACTTAGGACAAGGCTCAGAGCTACCCGTCTCGTTCATTCCTATCCTACTCCAAATGGTATGTAAGTGGGTGAAAGATAACAGTTTTCTGAAAAGCTCTATTCTCTGAGTTCTTAACTCAGCATGAACTTACGACTCTGAAAGAAAGCCACAAAGCTTGAAAAATAACTTGGTGGATAGTTTTGTGTTGTCCATTTCCAAGTTATTCCAAAATTGTGTATTTTTGTAGATGTTTTATGTTGCAGGGCAAGAATTCAAGCATCATCCTGCTCGCATTTCCAGAGATACAGGAGCCTGTGTCATTGTAACAGCAAAATCTGGATGTGTTCCTCTTTCCTCTTTGTGAGTGTGTGTGTGGGGTAAACCCATAACAACCCCACTTCAGGTTGCAAAGGTTTTGTAGCTGAGAGCTGGACCTGCAGTGACTCCTGAGGTTGATGTGGCTTGCTTCTGAGGTAGCTGGCTAGCAAAGACATCACCACGACAGTCTTGCTTTGTTAGTGCCCACAGTACCAATGTGCCAGTGTTGAGGCTGCAGTGGTGCTATAATGTCATTACAGTTTTGATTTAAAAAGTCAAAACTGGCTGGAATGTGTTCTCTGTGTGTCTTTGGGCAGTCTTGTTCTGTGCTGGTTCTTCTGCTCCCAGTTGCTTTCCCTGGTACAGGAAGACTGAGGGAAAGAGGTGTGATGGTGCTGGAGGGGTGACAGCCCTTCAGAACTGTTGAGGTGTTGCCAAAGGAAATCCACTTGTGCCCGTTGAACTCGGAGTGGCTGTTTTCTCATATCTCCAGTCCTTAAGGGAGAGGCAAAGGGAAGGGAGTAGAGAGCAAAGTCCTTTTCCTCTGCCACACCAAAGGACCACGAGCGTCCAGCAGACGACGTCCTAATGCCTCTTCCTGAGCAGGGTTAGGAGCTTGTGGCCAAGTGTTAGGTCTCTTTGCAGCTCTGAAGACAACGATCTGGCCAGCAGGAATGCAAGTGGAGCCCAGAGTTTGGCTTCTGTGGATGCTATGGTTGACGGACTCTTGATGTGGAGATAAGGCTGTATTTTATTTGCTTCCTTTGCTGCTTCAGATTTGGAGTTTAAAATTTACTCTGGTACAGTCAGGTTACTCCTGGTGTAGGGCAACAGCTAAGGGAATGGGTCAAGTTCTTCTGGGGAAGGGCAAGAGAAAAGAGGAGGGGATAAGAGGCATTACCTCAACTTCGTATCTCCATAATTGTGGCATCAAATACATTAAACAGGA
Organism: Forpus xanthops; assembly: GCA_032466535.1. NCBI lineage: Eukaryota > Metazoa > Chordata > Aves > Psittaciformes > Psittacidae > Forpus > Forpus xanthops. The sequence continues at coordinate 26,000 of JASSUY010005360.1, read as the reverse complement.
AATTAAGTTCTTCTTGTAAAGGGGTGGGGGAGAAGAATCAAAGCAACCCAGCAGCACAGTTCCTTCAGCTGCGGTTACGTTTTTCATTAGATTCTCTGAAATGGGTCACTGGGTGGTCAAAATCATATTATTATTGTGCATACAGTGTGACTTTTGCTTCCCTGGGTGCTCATGGTGCAGGTAAACATGGGGAAAGAGCAAAGGGGGAATGCAGTGATTTCTCACCATCCTTCAGGGAATTGTGGTGCTGGAAGGGATGAGTTGAGGTCTGAATTCTGCTGCTGATCATGGGTGGGTGGCAGCATTGGCCCTAAAGCTAAGGCTGCCTTTAAAACTCCCTTTTCATACCGGTTGTAGGTGGGTTTAGGCAATCTGTTAATGTTGTTTTACCAATTTGGGCAGATTGAGAGGTTTTGATGAGTTCCGGTTCTTCTCCAGAGTGCCTGCTGAAGACTGCAGATCTTGTGAAGGAGCAAAGGACAGTGTTGTCAGGCATTCCTTATCAAGGTCATGAGGTAACTCAGCAAAAAGGCTTCTAAAATGAAGAAGGAATTTCTCCTGTGGACACACTGTTTTGGAATTATCATATGGTCTGTCTTAAAATGTTCCTCTTCAGCTTGGCAGGCACAGGATTCCTGCAAACCTTCACTTCTGGGCCAGGCATGGACCAGTGGGCTGACCCAATCCAGCTAAATCCTTTGCAGTAGATGCCCAGGAAGCCAGTTCAAGGAAGATACGGAGTGCTAAGGAGGAATATAGGTCTCTTCTTGAGGCCAGTGAGGAACAATTTCTTCCTTCTATCGCCTTCTCCTGTTTTAATTTTAAATGCTTCTGTTTGTTTTGGGCTGGAATCTCCAGATACCGGGTGCTGCTGAAGGAGTCTTTCAACTGCTGTCCAGCTGGCTTAGGCTCAGGCTCAGAGGAAGCTTTAGAAGAGCAAACTGTGTCCTTTGAAGGGCAGGACATGTTGTCTGCCTGCCCCGGCACTGCTGGCCTCCATGTGGGAGCTGGGGAATACGCTGTGTGCCTGGGGACAGCTGAGCCTGCTGGGACAGCACGGCACAGGACCGGCTAAAGGGCTTTGAGGGTGTTGGAACCCTCAGGAAAGCTGCTCCTGGAACAGGATGTGAGCTGTTTATAATGGATTTTGTGGGATAAGGATTACTTTGGCAACCTAAAATCCCGAGAACTGAGGCCAGGATGTTGTCCTGAATTCTTGACTTTGCCAGTTTACTGTTGGCTCTGCCAAAGTGCAGGTGAACTGTCTGATACAGGACGCACCTTGGTGGTCCTCAAAACTAGGCCAGTTCAGAGAGCAGTATTAAGTTTGTTACCTGTGAAGCGTGGGGCTGAGACTGCCTTTGCTGAGTTTGGAAGTGGAATGCACCAGGAAGCTTTAGCAATTGTGGGTACTCTGCTCCCAAAATAGCTGTGATATTTGGGGTGTGCTCAGACTAAACCTCTGAGTCATGGGGTATGCATGTAATAGTGCCACACTTGCTTCAGAAGCTCAGTGTGTCTTAAAATACTGGATTTTTTCTTCCCTCTTCCTTTTGAAGTAGAAGACAGTCAAGAATCTAAAATCCTGTTGGTGCAAAAGGATATTTAATGTGTGACCCATAGGCTGGGTGAAGTCATCAATCATTGTATTCATTTTAGACCTGATTTTTCGTGTCCTTTCTTCAGGTTATGCCTAAATTCAGTAGAATAATAGTAAAAGTGGTCCCAGTTTGAGCATAGGAGAGCTACTTAATCGAGCTAAAGGTGCTTAGAAAGGTTTTGTGGGAATTCCTCATGCTTCAGGGTCCATTTTGCAGGCTGTTAATCCTGCTTGTCCAGGTTCAGTCTTTGGAAGAACAGCGCGGCTCCATAGGTCCAATACAAATGGCTTTGCCTTTGTTGCCACTTCCTCCCTCCTGAATATTACTATAATGGATTGTGGGACGTTGAAACAAGAATGGGAAAAGCTGCCCCTTTAATGTAAAAAATCCTTGTCGCAGGTGACCTGGTGAAACCTCCATTTGTGGTTTGTATTTTGTGCTGCTGGAGCTCGTGTCTGCAGAGGTGGACCGTGAGCAGTAAGTAGAGGCTCTCCAGGAAGGGTGCTCCAGCAGAGCTTAAATCACTTTTATACCAGAGTAACTGATGCCCTTCCAAAGTGAATTTGTGATTCTGGGGTAGAATCACTTATCCCCAGTACGTTTTCTTATATACCCAAACTTTTCAGCTATTCTGTCACTTGATCTCCTGTTTCTTCTTCTGTTGTTTCCTCACAGAGCCACCTCCCCCTGGCATTTTCAGATGTCATCTGAAAGCCCTTCCTTTCCCCTTGGTTATTGTGCTGGCTCATTTTACAAAGCTTATTGCCCACTGTTCGAGAGTACAGTTTGTAGAGTCACTTGATACAAAAGCTCAAATTGTAAGGGTTTAAATCCTAGTGCCTTTTTCTTTGCCTTTCATGACTAAGATTCTGCTAGAGTTACAAGAGCCCAAGGGAATAGGTTAAAGAAGCCAATAAATAAAATGTTATAGCATGAGGTGGCTACAGCATTCTTTTCAGTGTGTTCTTCCCTTGTGGAAAATGTTGCTGGAGCTATTGCTAACAGGTAGTTAGGGTAAAGGAAGAGTAAGCAGCATAGCTTGCTTTCTGCAGGGATTATGAAGTTGATCAGTGCTTTACCACTGTACAACCCCAGAGACTGGGGGCAATAGCTGTTCAGGCTGTGCCCTTCCAATTCCACATGCCCAGGGTGGTTTCCAAGATGCACCAACACTTCTGTAGAGCACAGAGGGAAGGATGTGATTGTCTTTCTGGCCCCAAATGCCTCGTATTCTTCATATTTAGCTGATTGGACATAATATTAGTAGCTTTAATGTTCAAGACTTAGTGGAGGAACAAGTATACTGCGGGTCATTAAAGCATGTCTCCAAGGCATGCAATTTAATTGCAATTAAATTGCAGTCCTTAGAAGTTCATTTGCAAGAGAGAAAGAAGAAAGCCTTGTATGTCGTGGAGCTTTTGTGGTTTAGATGTCTCATTAAAAAGCACTTGACCTATGCAGGACTTTAATCAGTCTTCTGTGTGCTAGAGGATGAACTGGTGACTGGTTCAGGCTGAGCTCCATTAAATGCTGGGGGACTGATGAGATGCTCAGGCTGTGTTTTCACTCTCCAGGAGAGCATTAGTAGCCATTAAATGGACCTCCTCGCCAACTTCCTTTCCTCATACATTCTACAGCTTTGGGGTTTCAGCCTAAAGCACTTGGGGTTTTGTCTTGTGTCATCCTACCCAATACAGGTTAGAAACGGATCTCTTCTGAGCTCCTTATTCCAGCTTGTGAACCAGCCAGTGTGTGAAATGTGGGTTGGATTTAGCCACACATCGTTCCTGGTTTCAAGTGTACTGGTTTGTGACCCACTTAAGAGAAGGGCACAGCACTTACAGAGATACTCATTTTATGACTTCTAAGAAGAGTCCTCACCTGACATGCAGAGATGGAAGACTCACCCTTTGAGCTTCCAGCAGACCTGAGCCAGATCAAGGGTGAATGCACATAACCACATGGGTACATTTGAGCTAATGCAGGTTTTGTTAAGAGGCATGGCTAATTCAGTAAGACTTTTTCTGCCCCTGAGCGAGCGAACTCAGAAAGATCAGGAGCTGTGCAAGCAGGGAATAGGAACTTGTTTGCTCTGGGTTTCATCAGTATGCTTGATTCACTTGGGAAGTTCTCCGAGACCTCACTGTACAGGCAGGAATGGAAGTGTCAGGTTGTGTTTAACTGTGTGACCTTGGCAAGGTCTTTCCATCGGTCTATATCCTGCTCTGTTTGCCTGTCTGGAAGTAACACAAGCTTGTACTGAGGGACTGTAGGACTTAATTGTTATCAGCTTTGCAGATAGGAAGGTTTGAAATGCAAGCAAGAATTAATGTGCCTGAATCCTGTATACAATTTTGTGTGTTTAAAAACCAAGTATCTATGATTTCAGATGAATCCCACTAACAAATATCATCTTGATGCATATGCTAAATTGGAGCCAGCTGAAGCTTGCCAGGGGCTTTGCAAAGATCCCTTTTTGCAACCTGGCTTTATTTTTCTAGCTCTCCAAAATATCCCAATGACAACAACAACAAAACTTGGACTTATTCCTGTATCTAGCCTTGGCAATAGATGTCAGGAATTTCTTTGTTACTGTGGATTGTAGCCTTGCATCCCTTTTACTCCGAACTCCCCTCCCTCTTTGCCCAGAAAGAAAAGATTCTCTCTCGAAACGTAAACCTGCAGTTGAAGGATCTCAGGGGGTCATCCTTCCTGTCGAGGAAGCTGCTTCTTGGCACTTCCTACCCTCACAGAAGAGAGGGAGCGGATCAGTTTCAAAGAATGCTGTGAGCAGTTGATATGACATATTAATGAAAACAAAGATTAATACCATGTGACACTGTTGCCTTCCATTGGGAACTAATGAGGCTAATGAGAACCATGCTTTTGTTTGAGAGATTAAAATATAATCATGGCTGATGTCAGAAATGAATCATTTAGCGTTTCCCCTCTTTGCCCTAGGCTGGTGCTGCATTTAGATGCAATGGGTTTAGATGAGAGGGGCCAACCCTTTGCCAGCCACTCACGTGGTGTTCAGTGTGTCTGGGCAGGAGGAGGGTGATGCTGTGGCTGGTTCTTTGCTCCCCAAGACCTGTAAAGATGTGCTCTGCAGAGGTTTCTTGTCTTTGCTGAGGCAGTTGAATGCAGGTGGCAGTGGGTTGTATGCTGTGAATTTAGGCTGGATTTTTTGAAGGGGCAAAGAACACAGATGCCATAGGATGTCCAAGGAGGCTTGAGCATGCTTGTGTCCACTTCTACTCCAAAACCTGTGTGTTATTCTGTGGGATGGAGTGGACTGAAAAGGCAGGTGGAGATGGACCTGATGAAGAAGCCAGGTCCAGCTATGTTATCAATATGAGATAATCTGCAAGTGCTGTTGGTAGAAGAGCTGCCAAAAGCTTTAAGGGCTGTTAAGGGATGCTTTGGTGGGATCTTGAGCTGCTCCAGGGCTGGTGGTTTCTTGCTTCTGTGAATACATTTCTGGAGAAGAACTGACCCATGGCAAGTCTAACTTGCTGTTGCGACACGATACAAAAAACAAGAGGCTTTGGCAGAATGGTGGGTAGGGGCTTCCTGAGCAGCTGCAGCATTGCTGCTGGGGCTGTTGTGCTTGTAACAAGCAGTGCCTCTAAGGTGAATGCCATCTGAATAATGCGAATACTAGTAGGAACTTGTACAGGTTTTAAAAGAGGGAAACTAGAGAGGAATCTGAGTGTTTTACATCGATTGGTTGTGCAGTGTTTTGACTTGTGATTACAGTAGTGGCTTCACTTAATAGCAGCTTTGAAGGATCTTTTTTCTATTGAAATCTGCTGTAAGATAGCCAGAGGTCTGTAAAAGTTAATTCACCATATGTAGGAGAGATCATCTTTTCATCTACATCAGAAAGCAGCATTGTGCTAGACATCCCTTGAGGCATGTGCAGGTTATGTCCATACCGTGGTGGGTGTTTGTGTGCTGCCTGATGCTCCCATGAGCATCTCATTGCTGACCAGCACTTCTTCCCCCCCAGTGCCTGTTCAGTGTGTGCTGTGGAATTGCCCTGCAAGTCCTGGTTCACAACCTTTTCTCATGTTAATCTCAACAATGCCTGTTACCTGTGTGCAGTACCAGGACAGCACAGAAGAGCAATGGTGTGTGTCTGCTACTTGGCTTTCCAGAAAGCCTGACCAAATGACTTAACATCATAGAGTGTGATGCTTTGGTAGCTTGGCAAGTGTCAGTGATATTCTTTCGCCTGCTTCCCCTGTTCCTAACTTGACATCATGAGAAGGCAGTGTTCAAACACCAGTGGCAATAGGAGTGGCATATAGGGAGCTGTGTGTATTCTGTGGACAGTTAACCCAGCACTGTTTCCTTTACACAGACTGTCTCCAGCTTCCAGTCACTCCTGCAAATCGCAGCTGGTGAGAAAAATGAAAGCACAGCAATGATCAGGTTATGTGGTTCGTGGTGTGGCTGTGCAGTGTGTAATGCACCACAGGCCTTTGCCAGAGATTGAGACAAACATGTTTTAATTGCTTATTATCTGGCACATCTCATTGCCAGCTGTAGCTGGTATACAGACTTGGGTATTGATTCCACAGCTGAAAGGTTTAGGAAAAGATGAATAATGGTTTTTTTTTTTTTTTTAATGATTTCTTTTAAATTATAATGTGCCAGATAGCTTCATGTGCCCAGACTGGTCCAACCCTGGATGTTGGTGAACTCCTCTAACTTCTCAAACAGCTGTGATTGGAAAGAATGTTCATAGAGCGATGGGTACAGGGGTTAGGGAAGGGTCCAGGAATGGTGGGATCTGTGTTTATTGATTTCCCTGAGAGTCTTAATCCAGACATTATTCCTGGAGAAGGGGAGGCAAGTGACTGCAGAACAAGCAGGCTCTCTTGGGAGAGTAGGTGGAAGCTTGCATTGGAATGACTCCTGTCTTTATGACCTTCATGGAGAGGAAATGGCCATGCTTCCACCAAACCCCATAGCCTTGCTGCAGACTTCTTCCTTTGATGGGGAATCATGCTCAGGCTACAGAATGGTTGGCAGTGGGGGGGCAATCTTTGGAAAGAGATTCATTAATGCAGTTAAGTCATTCTTCTTTTCTTAATCATTCCATTCTAAGGAATGGAATTACAGAAATGCAGTTTTCCTGGGATTTTACCTGCTGGCAGCAGAAATCCAAGACCTTTGCGCTGCTGGTGCTGAAAAAGCAGGATGGCAAAACCCATCTTGTTGCATGTATGTGCACCGAAATGCTGCAGTGGGACTGACCGCTTTATTTTCCATCAGTGTCTGTTGCTACTTGCCATGCACGTGGATTTCCAGTTTGATTCTGCCCAGGGATATGCAGGGATTTTGGTGACCTGGTGTGGTTGTAGCTGGGAGGAGAAGCAGTGGTGCTGCTGCAGTCCCCTTCCTGCTGCCTGCTCCCATTCTCACCTTTCCTGCCTTGGACTCCCCATCCAGCTTAAGGAGCAGCGCAGTGTAGGGTTCTCCAGGCTGCCATTTCAGCATCTGGTCCTGGCACAGGAAGGATTTCGCCAAAGCCAACTTGAGTCTGGATAATTCTGCAGTCACATAAGCCAGGGCTTATAATCATTTCTAGCTTAGGAAATGAGCACGGGTGGAACAGTTGGTGAGTGCTGGGGCTTAGTTGGGTAATTCACATTTGGTCTCTTATCCCATCCTGATTCCCTGCCTTGCAAGGGTAAAGGAAAGCAATGCTTTGATGGTTTGCTGCCACTTGTGCAGCTGTGGGATGGGGCATGGCTGTGAGCACCCGGCGCTGCTCCAGAAGAGTGTCTGTCTCATCCCATCCCATTCCTGCACTCCTGGTTGGCTCCAGCTCTGCTCAGGCACCTTTCCCACCATCATGTGCACACAGAGGAGCAAACCTCATCCTTGAGCACTGTCTTTTTCTAATGTTATCCCTGTGCCTTCCATTTAAATGTGGATGTTGTAATTACAGAGTGCTGAATCCCAGTTTTTAGAGATCTGTGACCACAATAAAGTGAATCCAGAAACCAGACGAGTGGTTTCATTTACTCCCATTCTAGCTTATTTCCTCCCCCCCGCGACCGCTGTGCAATGCTAAAGGCTTGGCAGCAACTGAAACCAGCTGTCAGAAATGTTTCTTCCCCCCACACTTTTAAGTTAATGATGTTCTGAAATTAATGGTGCACTCGACTAATTCTGTCATCTCATTTTGATGGACTCCCAGTCTCTTGGAAGTGATGCTTGCCAACTGGCTTCTCTCTTTGAGGCAGTGTGCTTAGGAAGTGGATCCCAGGTGCCAGGTACTGTACATATATATACACACACACAGAAAATATGGGTTTTTTCTTGTCCTGAGTGTTTACAGCTTTGATTTGGTTGGTATATAGTGGTTCACCAAACAAGCTTTCAGGCACGCAAACCAGTGACTTTTAGGAGCATCACATGCAGTGCAGCAGTGGATGAGGTTTTGCACGTCTCAGAGCTGGGGTTATTGTGTCTGCTTGTCACGTTGGGCTGGAAGGGGGCCTAGCTGGCCAGAGAAGAGGGAAGAAAGTGGCCTGTTGTGGTGAAAAGCTGAAGGAGCTGAGTTTGGTTAGTTGAGAGAAAGGAAAACTTAAGGTCAGCTTGGAGCAATCTGCTCTAGTGGAAGTCATCCCTTCCCGTGTCAAGGAGTTGGGACTGGATGAGCTTTTAAGGTCCCTTCCATGGAAACTGGGAAAGGAGGCAAGGATCTTGAAGTGTGTGAAAGCAGCAGAGAGGATGGGAGTTAGCTGTTCTCCGTGTTTGCTGTCTTCATGTGGATAGGACAAGCTGCCATTGGCTTACGTGGTGGAAAGGAAGACACAGGTTAGATGTGTGGAAAAGCCTCCTAAATGTGCATATGGAGGAACCAACATTGGGCTCCATGCCTGGAGGGGGAGGTGGAGTTTCCGTTGCTGCTTGGACAGGCATCTGTCAGAGGTGATCCTCTCAGAGTCAGTCCTGGCTTGGAGCACATGGATTTTCCGTGTTTTCTGTAATTCCATGGATTAGCCCATTTTTTTTCTCCCTTAATCCAATGTGTGGATTGATGGCAGGCAGCTCATCCAGCTTTCCCTGTTACTGAAATGTTGGTGCTACCCAAATACCTTTTCCTCCATCCCAAGTTATGCAGCCTAGAGAATAAGATTCATAATGGAGTTGAAAGTTGACATCTGGGTTCACTTTCTGTAGAGGATGTTCTCCATGGAGAACAATGAGAGAAGCTGTTAACACCAGCTGCAGATTAAGGATGCAGCAGGGAATTATCCTGCCTGTGGAAATCAATTTGGTTGGAAGGAAGGTCCCTTCCAACCTGTCGTGGTTTGAGGCCCCTCAAACAGTTCTGCTCACTCCCCCCTCTAAAAACTGAACTGTTTGAGGGGCCTCAAACCACGACACAACCCAAAGTATTCTGTTATTCTATGATCTTGTAGCATTGGGCACTGCTGGGATGTGAGCAGTGGGTAGAACTGGGTTGTGGGTTATAAATACAGATGTATTTTCTTAGTAAGCATCAGTAGATGTAAGAGTGCCTCCCTATATTCTGACACTATTTCTTTATAGATTTGATATAGAATTTTGTCCTGTTTTACAGCCTTACAAGTGGAATCCCTGTCCCAGACAACACTTGTGTTAAATTACCTGTGCAGCTACAAGGAATGTAAATTCATTGAGCAAGTCTGGCTGATCTGCCCCAAGCAAGTAAAAACCATCATCCTGCATGCTTTGCAGCAGAAAACCCATGAAGTCGCAAAGAAAAGGGAAGGTTTTGGTTGGAGTGGGAGCTCTCTGTTTGCACAGTGGTGGCCTGGGAAGCTCTTGCAGAGCCATGTGTTCAGACCTGTGTTGTCTTCTCCCTGCTGCCTCCACCACGGGCACTGGTGATGCAGTGTGTTTTCATCAGGAGTGATGGAGTTGAATGTAGTTTGAGCTGTGTTTTCCTATCAGTTTTTGCTTTCCAGGAATAGACTTGAGCTAGAATTAATCAGCATGACAACGTGGTGAAAACACCCTAAGTATTTAATGATGTTTATGATTGTCAGCTGATACTTGGTATCTTTTGAAGTGTGAAATGAAGTTTGCCTCTACTGCCAAGCCGTGGCTAATGACATTGTTCCTCTGACCAGGAAACAGAAATGACATCACCTTTTAATTTGATTTAGACAATCCAAATGGACTATACTTTGAAATTGCAATGTTTCTGAGATTGGCAATGTGTAGATCTGTTGAAATTTGCCACCCCCACCCCAAACCTTCAAAATCAAATCCATGTTTTTACTTGGTACTGTCGGCAACATTCCAAATGCCAAAGCAGGGAGCAGGAAAACCATCAGTTTTTATTAATAAACACTTGTCTAAGCAAGGAAGAGGATGTTGAAAAGGTGTAATAGTAATTGGGGTCCAAACTACAACCTGAAGTCTGCAGGAATTGGGTACCTGCCTGTTTGTACCTATTAAATCCCCCCCAAAATATCCCTACAAGAAGCCCTGCTGCTTTTATGTATTTGGAGTGGGCCATTTGGTTTGGTTTCCTTGGCATTTGTATCACAGGCTTCTTCAGAGAAATAAATTCACAAGTGCTTGCCTGTCATCACATAGCAAGTTATGGAGCCGGGATTGATGTAATCAGCAACAGACACACGTCAGAAAACTTAATGTGGTTCAGAAGAATACAATATTTGATTAATTCCTCATTTTGTGTTTGTCTCTGTGTGTTTTAAATGAGCCTCAGGGGGTTCTTAACTTCTGCCAAGAAAGAAGAATAATTTGTACGAGTTTATGTTTAACTGCACCACAAACGTGGTGGAGCACAGCAAAGTTAGGTTGCCCTTAATGACAGATATCTTTATAAAGAGCTGCTTTTATGAAGCAAGTTAAAACTTATTGTGCGTTTTAAAGTTATTGCTCTCTCTCCATCAGTAGCCCCACATGAAATTGTTGTTAAATATGTAGTAAAGCATGTAGATTGATGGATTTTAGAGCTGTTCGGATTCCATGCACACCTATTCAGGGTATTTTGAGTATTTGCTATAAGAGCAAGTCTTTAAGAACCTGGGGTGGTTTTTGGTTTGGGATTCTGATTGTTTCAGGGTGGTTTTGGTTAATGTAATGCAGTATGCTGCAGATTCAAATAATAAAGCTGTGATATGGGATTGAAGCCATAGTGGGAGTAAACACCAACTGTCTGTTGAACAGTCTTAAAACTTGTTAACCTTTGGGGTTTACTTGGAATTGGTAATCCAGTGGTTTGTGGCTACTGGTTGTAGCTAAGCTAAAGGTAAGTTCAGTGGAAGGCCAATTAAAAAGGCAAGTTAAATGATGCAGTAGATTATTTTGCCATAATACAGTAAGTCTGTATGAGGGATCTTCCTGTTGCACTTGAGGGGCAGAGAGCACCAGTACATAGCACTCACTGGCAGATGGCATGGTGCTAGACCTGTGTGGCTTCAACAAGGAATGAAAACCCAATGGATAGTTCACCAGTGAGAAGTAAAGTCTTACTTCTTGGCAGCTTGGCTTAATTTACCCAGAAACAAGGGCATTTTCTCTTCTTTCATTGCCAGGTAGCAGCAGTTTACCATGGAGCGCTGTGTGTTGTGTGATATGTGGTTCAGGCATGTTCTTATGCTCTCGACAGATGTGTTTGGAACAGAATGTGTGAAGTTTGAAATCAAACTAACACAAGTTGTAGGTTCCTGCAGTTCCCACAGCCAAAGCTTTAATTTCTGTTTGCTTTCTCTTCATTTTGTTTTGCAGGTATTCCTTTGGTAAGTGAATAAAAGAGACCAAATCTGCACTAGTAATGTACTGAGGCATTTGTGGGTATGTAGCTTTTACATTAACTTGCTTTCTCTGTCTCTATCAAATGTTTGGTTGTTTTCTTCCTTTCACTGGATTTCTTTCTGTCCGTATGCCCTTAAGGAAAGGAAAACTGCCGTAAATGCTGTAAATGAAGGTTGAAGGAGGCTTGGTGGAGGGTTCTGTAAGTACAACAGCATTGTTTGGAGCGTGGCATTAAAGATGAATAGTTAAATAAGGCAACCAAGCAAAGCAGGGTCTGAAGGACATCCCCTGGGAAGGAGCCTGTTCCTCCCACAGTCCACTTCCCTTGCCACTGGGGATTTGTAGGAACTTCAAGAAGCTTTTACTCTTCTCATCCGCTTTTCAGCTAGCGTGAAGTGCAGATATTACTCCCTTGGAGGTCTGGAAGGTTGATTCCTGCTTTGCACAGGTTGGGGTTTTGTCAGCACAAAGTATTCCACCCCATAGCTGGAATCTAAATGGAACATTAGAAATCCTGGTAGAAAACGTTCCTCTCATGGAAGTATTAGGAAAACTGCTGGTGATGTTCTGATTTCCTGGGAAGAACTTTGGTTATTCCTATGTAAGGCACAAGAATAAAGTCCATTTGTGCCTGTGTATTTGGAGGCTTGCAGAAGTAGTGACTGAGCATGCCTGCCCCTTCGCCCCTGGTCTAGTGGAAGGTGTCCCTGTCCATGGCAAGGAGATTGGAACTCAATGAGCTTTAAGGTTCTTTCCAAGCCAAACCATTCAGTGATTCTCCTTCATGGCATTGCATCTGTCTCCTTGTTTACCAGTTGTTGTAATCAGTTTAAGCGATTGAACTGGTTTATTGTACATGGGATTGTTGTACATGGTGCTTCACCAAGCGCAGAAACAGAGGAGTATGGGGAATTGTTCCCACTGTGGTTTAGGTGATGCTTTCGCACTGGGTGTGGGTGTTTTAATCAGTTGGACTTTACAGCGTGAATCCAGACTGCTGTTGGGTTAGTGAGGACACACGTCTTAGTTTTAACTGAAGCTGCTCATCTTCTGTATGTGTGTTAGTCTCTCACTGATGGTTGTAGAAAAGCTGCTTTTCGCAAGTGGTGTTTTATCTTTCTTTGGCTTTTCTTTATGTCCCGACTGGGTAGTCACCCTATGAGGATTACTGAAGTCCTTTGTACGCAGTAGGGTCTCTCCCTCCCTTGTTTTTGGCTTAAGGGTTACTTCTGAATAAGATGAATGAGATGTAAATCTTGAGTTACTTTTGTTAGAATACAGGAAAACCACAAGATTTTTGTTATAATATAGCTGAAACAACAACACTGTCATCCATTGCTGTAGAAGTCCATTAAATATTGCTGAGCACTGGAAGCCTTATTCTTTGGGAGCGTCTACTTCAAAGCAAGAGCTTTAAAAGAAGAATTATTCCTGGAGAGATCTTTGTAAATGCTGACTGTTTCCTATTCCTCTCCAGGAAGTGTGCTCTTTTTGATGCATCTTAGCATGGATTTTGGTAGCCTCTATTAAAACTGCAGGCTGTCCCTATGAATTTTAAAGAACTCCAATCTGGAAATAACAACAAGCTGTCAGGCCAAATGGGATCAACCGGAATTGCCACGGGTTTTGCTCTTTGCTCTTACTCCTGTCAGGTAACAGTTATTAAAACCACTCCTTACTTCAGGGAATGAGCTGTGAAGCAGCCGTGCAAGAGCTTGCACAGTGCAAAGCACAGGGCACAGTGGGCTGTTATCTCTGAAGGGTGAAGAGGTGCTCAGCTGTACAGACCCTGGCATGGTGTGAGCCCGGGGGTTAGTGCTGAGCTCTGATAACTTCTGGGCTTTATTTATTGTTATTTGGGTGTATATTTGGCTTTAGGTGTAGTGGGGTTTGTTTCAGCAAGTGTTTAGTGGGTTTATATGGGGTCCCTCCCTGTGAATAGGCACAGCTCAGGTAACTGATGTTCCTGATGGCAGATTTGATGGCTCCTTTTCCCTGCTTTTGGCAGGGCAGTGCTCCTGTTGTTGAGTGTGGTCTGTGCTCTGGAGGGACTGCTTATTGGCCAGAGTGATTTGCTTCTTCCTAGCTGAGCTGAGGCTGTGGGAGTTGGATGGATGGATGGATGTGCTGCATCTCCAATGGAGCACACCTTCAGGGCCAGCAGCCAGGCTGCTACCAGAGGGGTGACCTTTTGTGGCAGCTTCATCCCAAACCTGAATCTCCTCCCTGGCCCTCTTTGTTGGATCCTCTGTCTAGGTGTGTTGGTGACCTGTGTGTGCCACCACGAGTCAGCTGGCCTTGGTCCTGGTTCAGCTCCAGGAATGGCAGGTCTCCCTCTCTCTGAAGGTTGCAGCTCTGGTGCTGGGGCTAAAAGGAACCAGCAAGGTTAACTTGGTGTTTTGTCCCTCTTTAAAATTAAGGATGTTTTCCTCCAGGCTCAGAATGAGACCAGAGCTGTTTCAGCAGATCTGTGGTGTTGACAGCCTGGCTTGTTTCTGACCCTTTCTGAGCAAGGATGTGCTCTCCTAGAGCAGAAGTTGCCGATGATGCTTCTGCCTGAAATACCCCAGTGGAAGCCTGATTTAATGGTGATTTATTATCTCTGTTCTAGCAGAATATGATGCGCTTGTATAGGCATTCTTCTTTCTTCTGTTCTGCCTTATTATTGTGTTTAGTAGCCCCAGATACTCAGAAGACAATTTCCTGGCCCTAAGTCTGTCCTGAGAAACCGGTCAAACGAGATAGCAGCAGGGAGCTAAGCAGAGCTGCAGGGAAGCTGCAATGATCATGTGAGTTGTAATGGACCATCGCATCCCTCTGGAGAGGAAAATTCCAGGTGTGAGGTGGGAAAAGGATGTAACTGTTCTGGGAGGTCCTGACTCCACGTCGTCACCTCCCTGGCCATCGGATACCTCTCGGAGCAGCAATTTGGATTCTCAGCAGAAAAGACAGAAATGCATCTGGTTACTTTTTGGCTGTCTATGGGATCGTTAAACAGGATTGAGGATGGAGAAGCAGCTTGTCTGATTTGACTCTTGATGCACAAAAGTGTCCTGTTTGGAGCCAAAGCAAATGTTTCCTCGGGGATGGTTCCAGCGTGCCTTGCTCCTGCACACTTTGCAGGCCAGCTCTATAGGTAGAATTGAAGCCTATTTTAAAAGGAAGAGCTTTTTTTCCCCCCTATTATAGTAAATTTTCTTCTTAATTTAGGTATGGAGAGAAGACAACCCCTGAAGGTTGAATTTCACTTGTTTCTTTCCCATTATCTGTAAATATGGAATAAGCAAATAATTTGGTTACTGCTCTGCCTGCCCCCAAATTTTATATTGCATTTATTATCTTGGAATTTAAGCTGAAGCGTGTTTTGATTACGAGTAGAATAAAAAGTTGAGAGCTGAGTGTTTGTAATTCTGCATCACTTGTTAAACCCTCGCTCTTCAATACAAATTGTTCCAAGGAGGCTTTTCTTTTAGAAGGTCTTCAGGGATCTTGGATTTTAGATGTGCATTGACATAAAATGAAATGTTAAGAGTGCACAGCTGGGGTTCTTGCTTTTGCTGTGCGAGATTGAGATGTTCCTGCCTTGTGAGTGAGCGTTTCCAAGGAAGGAGTGAAGTCTGCACATGAGTTGCGCTACACTAGTGAGCAGCGTGTCTGTCACAGGAGGAAATGAGGGTAAGTTGAAATGGCTGAGGTAAGACTTCACTAGTGCAGGTCCAAAAGTGAACTGAGACGTCTGGGCTCGCACATTGATTCCTGCAGACCATCCGCACTGGTGGTGGGACTGAGGATGCCCAAGTACGAGAGGATTCGATGGCAGAGCTTTGCTTTACACATGGCAACACTCAAGTGTCACACAAGCACTCAGTGGCACTTGTCACTCCAGGAGCTTGCTGTGCAGATGACGTGGGGAGATATTGGCAACAGGACATGGAGTATGGGCTGGTCTTATTCTTAGAACACTTGGCTCTGCTCACAGCAGGAGATGATGGAGCCGTAGCATGAGTGACCCAGCAAGCCCTTGGGAAACCCTGCAGGGTTGAACACCCAGATGGCCAAAGGCTGCTCGTTCTTCATCCTCCCCCATGCTGAGATGGGAGGGATGGGGCTGCTGCTGCCTGACTGTTCCTGGCTAATATTGTGATCTGCTGCTCCTATTTCTCCTGTAAGAGTGGGAAACTTTTCTCTCTGTCTTATTAAATCTATTTTTCAAGCTGTCACTTAACCAGGTCTAGTGACAGAGTCGGATGTTTATGTGGCCCTGGACACTTGAACTCTGGTGTTTTCAATCACAACAGCACCTTTTGCCAGCCGTTCTGCATTAAATACTCCTCGTGACCTTTTACCCTCGCCGCTCTTAAATTCATGCTTTAAAAACAGCTTAATGAGGGGTTTACTGGCCCAATTGGAAGTTTTTATTAAAACCTATTAGTGTGCTGGAGTAGCCTGCCTGAAGGAAACGATTAGCCCAAAGCAACTAAACTTGAAGCTGGCCCTTAGCCACACCAGGTTTTCTCTAAACTGTTTCCAGACCCATGTTAACCCTAACACTGCAGCTTGCATGGTATTCATATCCTCTGCTTTAATTTATAGCTTGTCTCATTCTCTCCCCAGCCTTTCTCCATGTTCACGAAAGCATTTTGGTTTAATGTAATTAGACCCGCATTAAAGGGCAACATGCCTTCAGTCAGGCCTGACTGGTTTGAGAGCCTCAGTTAAGTGGAGGTGTTCCCCCAAAGTCCTCTGTTGATGCTGCTTGGGGATGGAGCTGCCCTATGGATAAGGTATGGAGCCCCCTTGGACAAAGCCATGATGCTCGTGGGGTCCTGGTTAAGCTTCCTGTGAGGAGCATCCCGGCATGGACTTGGTGAGGCAGCTGCATTGGTGAAGCACACTGGGGTTTGAAATGAAGCTGTGTTTTCTGTGTTGACAGGCTGAGGTGGGGTTGTTCAGCCTGGGGAAGAGAAGGCTCCGGGGAGGCTTCGAGCAGCTCCCAGTGCCTAAAGGGGCCAACAGGAAATCTGGAGAGGGGCTTCTGGCGTGCAGGAATAGGACAAGGAGGAATGGATTCAAGCTGACACAGGAGGTTTAGGTTTAGATTAACCATAAGGAGGAAGCTCTTCCCTGTGCGGGTGCTGAGGCGCTGGCACAGCGTGCCCAGAGAAGCTGTGGCTGCCCCATCCCTGGCAGTGCTCAAGGCCACGTTGGACACAGGGGCTTGGAGCAATGTGCTCTATGGAAGACGTCTCTGCCATGGGAGAGGGTTGGAACTGGATGAGCTTTAAGATCCCTTTGAACCCAAACCAATTTGGGATTCTCTCATCTGGAGGACACAAACCTTGGAATAACGCGCAGGAGCTGGATGGAAATCCCAGCTGGTTTCTGCCACTAACCTCCAGCTGGATCTTAGTTTGTTTGCCCTAAGTCTGTGTTTTATATTCAAAACTGGGCCGGTGGTTTTTACCCATCTTAAAATAAACTTGACAGCACTACTGAAGCCCTATAGCCATTATCTTTGTGATCCTGTGCTCTTGTCTCCATGCAGCCAAGAAAAGCAGGCCAGAGCTCCGACTTGTTAAGCAAATTGCTGTAGAGAGTCCCATGCCCCAAAAGTGCTGAGTAGCTGTCAACTTTGTACGTATTCCCTCCCTATCCAAGTGCCTGGCTGCATGCATGTGTACTTATATGTGTATATATGTACTTGGTACAGGAGTTGGGCTGTTTGTAGATGTCTACAACTACTGAACTGAAGGCATGTAATAGTACAGCACTTGACAGCTGTATTTATGTTTTGCTGGGGGAGTTCTTTGTTGTCTGGCTGTGGAAACCACTGTCCGTGTGTTAATGCTTCATCCCCAAAATTAATGGTGCATCACGCAGGGAGTCACTGCTGTATGTATTGAATGCACTCGTCAGGCTTTATGCCTTTTGTTGTTCAGAGAAGGTAATCTGAAGAGTGAGACATGGACTGTCACTTAGAAGAGTGAGAAGGATGCCAGGTTCTCCCATAATAAGATTACAGACAGTAAATATCAAAGTTAATAGAAATAAACCAGGGAGTTGCCAATGTACCCCCTAGTTGCTGTTGAAGTGATGAAGCTTTATGTTCTGAAGTACATTTTGAGCATGGTAAAGCACAACACGAAGAGCAGTTGGTCCCTGTCCATGCATTCCCAGTGTGTCACCTCCTATCTTTGTTTTCCCTGGCATATGGATGCACCAACCTTGGGATGTACCTTTTGGAAGGAAAGTTTAAGGACAAATCTGCCATTGAAGTTGTTACTGTAAAGTAGCGCCTTTGGTTGCAGCAATTATGGAAATGGGTTTAAGGGATAAAATACCTGTTAACCAGGATGGGTGTAGATGGTGGTGCTGGAACAAGTGCATCGCTTCTGCAGACAGCATCATTCCATGCGAGTGACTTTGTTTCAGCTGTTTGCCATGCTGCCTGGACACTGACCTGTGTAACTGATGAGCAGCCTGCGGATGTGATTCTGTTTTCTCTTAATGCAGGAATGCAAGTGGGTGGAATGGGAACGCTGGTCTTGCAGAAACTGGGAAACCCTTTTCCTAAGCAAATTGTTTCTCCACAGCTCTTGTGACTGACTTTTGTCCTAACCTTTAGAAAAAGGAAACAAACAAATGCATTTTGCAGGCAGAGAATCAGACCAGTTGGATTTGGTGACTTGCAGGAGCTCCTTGGGTAAGGCTCTCGCCTTAATGAGTTGGCATTAACTGAAATTTCCTCCAGGATTAGTTTTAAAGCAGAGAAGTTGGATCTTTGTCTCCCGTAATTTGGAGAAGTGTTGACCACAATAAGAAGGCAGAAGTCTGTTGTGAGAGATTCAGCTCAAGTTTCAGAGGCATTTCCTATTGCAGAGGAGGCCATGGAGATGCTGTGAGGGCAGGAGCAGCTCTGCTCTGGGGCCAGGCTCAGAGAGCTGGGTTGGGCAGCATGGAGAAGAGAAGGCTCCTGAAGGGGAGACCTTAGAGCAGCTCCGGTGCCTACAGGAAACTACAGTGTGGGTCAGTTGATTCTCTGAATAATGCCACTGTGGTTATCCCTGCTGTCCATTGTCAGAAATGCCCGGAGTCAGGACAGCGCGGGCCCACCTGGATCTGGAGGACACAGACCTGGAAATGAAGTGCAGGAAGCTCAATGCACCTCAAAAATGGGAGACAGTGAGGTTTTCTTCTGATTTTTAGTGAAAAGGACAGGTTGGGGAGGATCCAGTGCAAACAATGGATGAGCTCCATGACAGTGTTGGCTTCAGCAGGCTGACACTTCTCAGCACGGCGCTGTTTAAACTCCCTGTGCTGTCGCCAGGCTTTTGATGGGAGGAGGATGAGAGATGGGCAGCGTTGTCTCTGAGGCATGCTTCCATGCAAAGTTCAGGTCTGGCATGGGAGAACAAGTCTTATTTTTATTTTCCTCTTTTTCTGAAGTTAAATAAACCTTGATGTGCAGAAGAACCCCTGAATAACAATAATAAACTGAAGGACATCCAAGGAACTGCTGGCTTTTGTATTTTCCATTAGCCACACTGTCATTTCTAACATGGATCTGATTTATCTATGGTTGGCTAACCATTCCAATGCCCTTTTTCTGACCTGATATATATCACATGAAAGTTTTATGGCAGTAATGTATGGAGGATGATTATAGCTCTGAAGGTACAGGTTTGGAGCAATGTTCTTGAGGATGGGGAGTCTTGCTGGGTGTTCCTGAGGGTATATGATAGCGCTAGGGATTAAAGAGCTGAGGCCTCAGGGCTTGGCATCTGTGCAGCAAAAGGAAGTTGTGTGTGGAGCTCTGAAGAAGGTTATTGGAGTATAAACCCTTTTTAAGGAATCCAACTCGTATCAGGGTATTGTTCATCCTTCCTTTCTTCTGGATTTGATCTGGAGTGTGGAAGTTTGCACAGACATCCAGGCCTTTGGTTGCTTTCCATTGGGAACGTTTGATGAGCAGAAGCGCACTGCAGCGTGGGTCAGCTTAAAGGATTCAGGTCTTTTGTCTTTTTGAATCATGGGATTTAAGAAGCTCTTTGTCTGGAGGATCAGCAGCAGATCTGCTTGTACCCTCAATGCCTGTGCAGCATCCCAGCTGCTCAAAGGCATGAGGAGGGAGCACTAACCATTGGAAATGGCATTTTGGAAGGAGGGGGAACAGTGCAGTATTCCTGCCCATTTGTAGCTGGTACTAACTCTTTTTTGGCCATGCATTAAACCCAGCTTTAATCCATTGACTTGGGTAAAGGACTGCTTTCAGGACACGTGTCCCAGGATGTTCTCATCTATTACTGTCTCCTTTTCCTTGCTTTGAGGAGGGATAGTGCGGGGTTTTGGTTTTCCACCTTTGAAGCTCTGCTGCTGAGGGCTAAAGAGGTTCACATCTATGCCGGCACAGTCCCTTGTTGAAGCCTGGGTGTTTCTTCACGAGTCTCTATTCTGAAGTTAATTGCATTTGCTGTGTTCTCTCCACAGTTAAAGACTGGTAGAAATACTGATGTTGGGTAATGGAGGGAGAGACAGAGGTGGGGTTTGATCTTCCTTTAAGTGCTGGGCTCCTTGGGCTGCCTGGAGCAGGGAACAAGCTGTCACTCCTCACTGTCTTTGCAGAAAGTGATGCACAAGTGACTGCCCACGTGAATGGAGCCGTCTGTGGATTTCTTTGTCCTAAAAGGTTGGTTCCTTGAAGGGGAGACTGTGGGAATGCATTGGTTTGAATGGGTTTCTGCATCCGAGAAGTCAAGTTTGGAATCACTGCAGCTCTTTTTGTTGGGCTCCTTTTAAGCGAGAAGAACAGTGTGATGTTGCTCAGAGAGGTTTAATGTAGAGCAATTTAGACTTCAGCTGCATGGCTCATAACAAGAAGTGTTTGTGCATGGGGAAAACATGGAGTTCTGCAGCATGTCAAAGTTGGATGAAGATCAGATCTATGGGGTATTAATAACCAGAGATGCTGCGTTTCCCTGCCTCTCCCTGGACTTAAATGTGAGCAAATGGACTGGTCTGTAGAATCCCAGACTGGTTTGGGTTGGAAGGGGCCTTAAAGCTCCTCCAGTTCCACCCCCTTGCCCTGTAGTGGGATGCCCTGATTTTCCTACATACTATCCCAGTGTTTGAGTGTTGCAGATTCATGTTATCATGTTTGATTTAAGGACAAGGCTGCGTAGCTCAACGCTTCCCACCGCCTCCTCGCTGCATCCACCATATTCCCTTAAACCCTTAAAAGAATGGGATTCCTGTATTTGTTTTTAGTCTAGCGAAATAATTTTCTCATGGCTTTCTTTTCCATTTGGAAGCTGGGTGAAACCGCAGTGTTAAGCCATCCTCTTCCCAGGCCTTTATAGGAAGTGAGCGTGAGCCAAGGTACATATTTTATGTTAGTCAAAAGAGATAAGTGTCAGGATTTCAAAGTGAATTCCACCCTCCAATTTGCAG
This sequence comes from Forpus xanthops, assembly GCA_032466535.1. Lineage (NCBI taxonomy): Eukaryota > Metazoa > Chordata > Aves > Psittaciformes > Psittacidae > Forpus > Forpus xanthops. The sequence goes on along the minus strand of JASSUY010005360.1, from coordinate 5,157 downwards.
TGCTGAAATCTCTGCTGTACCTTGGCTCTCATGCCGTGATTCAGAACAGTCGGTGCTTTTATTGCAACTCTCTTGTGATTTCATATTCTTTTGGGGGTGATGCCCAAAGAGAAGGCTCTGGGGAGAACTTAGAGCAGCTCCAGGGTGTGAAGGGGCTCCAGGAAACCTGGAGAGGGGCTTTGGATAAGGGTCTGTAGGGACAGGACAAAGGGAATGGCTTTAACCTGACAGAGGGGACACTGAGATGAGCCCTTAGGCAAAGCTCTTCCCTGTGAGGGTGCTGAGCGCTGGCACAGTGTGCCCATAGGAGCTGTGGCTGCCCCATCCCTGCAGTGCTCAAGGCCAGGTTGGACACAGGGCTTGGAGCAATGTGCTCTATGGAAGTTGTCCCTGCCGTGGCAGGGGTTGGAGCTGGAGGAGCTGTGAGGTCCCTTCCATCTAAGTCAGTCTGTATGTCTATGATAATCCCGGTAGGGTAACTCCTGACTTACAGGAAAACTGAAGGTAAGGAAGCTGGAGAAGGTGCTGTTGGGGCAGGGAAGAGGAAGGTGCATGATGCTGTGCTTTATGTCTTGGAAGTCAGAGAAGTGGCTCCTCTCCTTGCTCAGCAGAAGGATTAATGCCTGAGGGAGGTGGTGTCTGCCTGCAGGGACATGTGCCTGTTATGGAAGGGGGCAGGCTGCGTTACTGATGGGGATGGAAATGGTGCCACTTGCCTTGTGCGTGTTAACTGCATCTTCCACGTCCTGTTTCCCATGACATCAGGTAGGGATAAGCCTTTCCCCATGGTGCTTCCAGGCCTTTATGTAAAGCTGCTATGTAAGAGCCAGAGGTTGCTACTCGGTTAAGGCACAGTGCCTAAACCAACAGTGTTTTAGTGGTGGGATTTTGATCTCTATCCTATGCATTCAGGCTATTAGGTGATTAAACCACCATTAAAAGCAGACTAAAGAGCTCCGGGTTTTAGTGGAGCAGGTAGCTGAGGTGTGCACGTTGGTGTGGTTACTTCTTTCTTGAGTTCCCATTTATTATGAGCATTTAGCAGGGATCTTCTGGTTTATTTCATGCTTCTCTGAGCCACGTTGGGCCGTGTCCTATTCAGCAGCTAACCTCGAGCTTGGCTGGAAGACCTGCAGGATGGAGCCCTTTGCTGCCGTGCGTAGGAAGGACAAGGAATCCCGAGCGGCTGGCTGTGGTTTAGCTGTGCAGCCTCAGCCTCTCAACACTGATTGCTCAACCTCCCTGGAGCTGCCTTGGGGCTGGCCTGGGCTGCGACCTGCCTGCCCGAGCCCACGCTGGGATGGCTTCCAGGGATGGGTGGGAAGCAGCAAAGGCAAGGATAGGGATAGGTCCTGCTGCGGTGCAGATAAGGGCTTTTTCCCTCTGCAGAGGAGGTGCTGGGGCTAGCCCAGGGTGACAGCACTTGCTCACAGTGGAGCTGAGCGTTGGTTCCAAGGGGAAAAGTGACCCTGTAGTTCCCCAAGATAGGGTGGTAATTTGTGTGGAAAGGGTGAAAAAGGAGAGCAAAGATGATCCCCCTCCTGAATAAAAGCCAGCAAGGTGGGTAATAAGGAGGCCATGCAGTAAGTAAGCAGTGAGCAATCGGTGCAGGGTCGGGAGGAGACATCAGGAAGGCTCCTCCGGGGGAAAACAGGAATGGGAAAGGTGAAGGATGAGGGATGGAAAGCAATGGGAATTGCTCTCTAAATGCTGAGGTAATGGTGTTGTTTCCGAGCAGGAGCTGGGGCGCGTGGCTGAGTTCTGCTCCCCCGTGTGATGTCTCTGCTCAGCCTCACAGCTGATGGAGAGATGCTGTTGGTGATGGGAGCACTGGGGGGCCGCAGCTATGGGACTGCCATTCAGTGTCACCTATGGGGCAAAAGGGGCTTCGTTCCTGACTGATAATGCAGTTTGGTAAACACGAGCGTCCGGGTGTTGATCTGGAATAGCATCCGTGTATTGGATCTGCCCAGTGCTCTGGGATGTCTCACCCTTAGGAAGGCACAGCACAGAGCCAAGTGGCAAAGCCCTGGAGGGAAGGGGAAAGGCAGTGAGGGGAGGGAGATGCCAGGGAGGTGTCCAAGGGAGTAATGCAGAGCTTCATCTTTTCTGCCCGTTGTTAAACTTCAGAATGCCACTGTTTGTCCTCTGTATTTAACTGATAAATATATTGCGTTCTCATTTACTTGGCTGTTTTCCTGCTATGACCTCTTCTGGCTTATTCAGCTTTTCAAACAGACGTGCCTGATAGCTAACAGCCAGGGAGAGAAGAAGGAAGAGCTTTAAAGTTGAGATTCAGTGCTTTAGATTCGACTTTAAAGCTGAGCTCCAGAAAATCCAGCTAAAGGAATTGGTGTTCGCATGGAAATGCATGTGCCTTCATCCAGAGGAGTTACCTGGTGTCTGGGAAATGCCCATGTATGATGCTGGAGCTGAGCTGCCATTCCTCCGGGGTCGGCATTGCTCCTCACTGATTTCCACACTGGTGGATCTGTGGGCACAGCACAGAGATCTTTGTCCTAAAAGGCTCCAGGATTTACAGCTGTGTTGGTTGTAGAGCCCTTGGGAAGGGAGTTGGAAGGCTTTCAGTGCTAAGAGCTGTCTCTTTGCCTGTGTTCTTGCTGCAGAGTGGGTGAGGTTCAAACCAAAGCGCCATTTGGGCTTTAGAAGCTCCCCCCGATAGAAAGCAAAACTGAATCCACATCCTCAGGGCTTTCTGGTGGGCTGCTGGGCCCTGTGGTCAGGGCTGCAGCTCCTGCGTTGTGATGCAGCACAGCTCGCTGGATAAGCTCCTTGCTCACATGCTGCAGTGTGATATCAGCCCTGCAGTGATTTCTTGATGCATTTTGAAAGCGAGCGGCTCAATGTGTAGATCTCCAACTACTGAGATATGGGGAGCTCCGGGATCTGCACAGGGAGAATGGGATATCGATAGTGAAGTGGGGGGATCTGACCAAGGCTTTCTGGCACACAGTTTGGACAGTTAATTTATGATACCATTTTCCCATCTGTTTGTTATTATTAGATATAAAGCACTGATGTTGCGAGTCTTACCTTTCGGATTTATGTCCCAAAGGAATCGGTGCATGTTTTTATGGAATACCTTTAAACTCTTAATGTAGGGTTACGAACACCGTTTTGAACTTCTCCTTTGTTGAACCGAAGGCAAAACCTCCTGACAAATGGCACTCGGTAAGGGTCAGCACTTTCTCCTTGGGAAATTATCCTGTACATTAATATCTTTCCCAAGTGATTTATTTCCCTTCTAAGCCCTGGGTTGCCAGCAGCTTCTTTCCCTGCTCGGGTTGTATATGGAAGGAAGTGGCTGTGTTTGCAGTTGTGTCCGTGCCTGTGCACACATGGAAGGTGAAGTAGGCTGTGTTTGTACCAGCACCAGGTAGAAAACTGCTGTCAACTAAGGGCTCATGTGATTGCCAAATGTGACTCCTGCTGCTGATAGCCACTGCCTTGAGCACATCGCTTTGGGGTTGTGCAATGGTTATAACTCCACAGGCCACCAGGCATCAGCAGGGAACTGCTGAGTACTCCCCTCTCTGCAGATGCATCGGGTGGAAGAGGATCTGGGCTCTTCCTTTGGAACAGAGCACTTTGTCACTCCTTTTGGTCACGTTTGCTGTGCTCCGTTCTCTTTATTTCCACGTTTTTAGAGACTTTAAAACCTGCTCTGTCTTTGATATCTGTACTTCTCCTGCCATGCAGTCATTTAGAGCACGATGCTGTGTCACGCTAAAATGCTGTTGATCCCTTTTAAATGGTTTTCTACACTGAGCAATGCATTTATTGTATCAAAGAAGAGTGGGTTTTGTATAGAGGAGCGATTTCTTGTGTGCAAGTTCTGTGCACGTGGTACCATTTAAAATGTGCCTGGTTTGCGGAGTAATTATTAGGACAAATAGCACGGATATTTCAGGATTGCTTCTGGTTCCCTTACCACGTTGCACGTGATTTTAAGACACTTGTGCTTTCTTCCACCCAGGGCTTTATTGGTGTGAGCATAGCCCGGCCTCAGGTGGATGATAAATCACCGGGGTAAGCAGGGCTGGTGTTCAGGCTACCTTCACACATGTTTCCAGTTTGGCAATCTCAGCCCCCAGCTTTACTGACAAGTTTCCCATTAATGATTGAAAGCTCGCATCAAAGCCCGGGCACTGCTTTCTACTGATGGAGAAGAATGCGTTCTTTGAGGGACTGGTTTAGAGGTGTTCCCATTCACTTGCATTAAAGCAAGGGCAGGATGTTTTCCCCTGCTTTTGGGGTATGGGTATCCGTTTGGATGGAAACTCCCCAAGTGGTCCCTGCTATTTTGCATTTCCAGGTTGGCTTTGCATTGCCGAGCACTTAACAGCACAACACACTCCCTTGCTGGATCCTCTTTGTTCTGGGGCACATGCGTCTTCAGCCTGAGCTAATAACACTGGAGAGTGAGGGCAGAAAAGCAGTGATTAATTCATATGGTTCGTTTTAGGCACTGAAGTCATTTGGATTTCTTACAGCGGGGAGAGCCGAGCGGGCGTACGAGTCTTGTGGTCTTGGGACATATGTGAATAGCTGTTTAATATCAGTTGTCGCTATCCCGGCTGAGTTTTCTTCATGTGGTCCATTTCAGTGGTTTATATAAAAATGTAAAGAGCTGCTGCTTCAAATGCGAGGCGAGAATTCCTAATGATATGGTACAGAATATCCTCACAAGTGAATTTGATGTCGCATGCATGGGAAAGCCACCACCCAGGTTGCCGGCAGCAGAACTGTGGCTGCTCATAGGCACAGAGGAAAATCTTGCTCTATGTTGTGTTATCATCAAACTGCTGAGTCCTTCCAATTGGCAGCTCCTGAGCACAGCTCAGGGAATGGCAGTATTTATGGGAAAACATGCTGCTTTTCTTCTCCCCTCCTTTCTTCACCAGGAAGGCTTCGTGGTGGTGATGCACTCACAGCCCAGAAAGCCAACCATATCCTGAGCTGCATCAAAAGGAGCGTGACCAGCAGGTTGAGGGAGGTGATCCTGCCCCTCTACTCTGCTCTGTGAGACCTCACTTGGAGCGTTGTGTGCAGTTCTGGGGTCCTCAACATAAAAAGGACATGGAACTGTTGGAACAAGTGCAGAGGAGGCCATGAGGATGATCAGGGGATGGAGCA
>JASSUY010005359.1:0-11461 GCA_032466535.1 Forpus xanthops | reverse complement strand
GGGGGGGGTGCACAGAACTGTTTGAGGGGCCTCAAACCACGATAACTACTTACTATTAAATGGCAACTCTTAGGAGAATTGGATACTAAAAGAGCTATAAACACAGCCCTTCAAGTGTTTTTAATATTCTGTGTTAATTTCTTTTGTCCCTTTCATCTTTTCTTTCTTGGTAAGTCATATGTGTCACATGCAGGTTGATAAGGGATTAACATGGGAGATACAATCAGGCTTCCAGAAATACCTATCCCTCACTGACTTCTTCCTCTTGAGGGAGATTACTGCTCCCAGAGAAGGAGAGTCAGAACAAAGTGTCTGCTCATGCCTTAGTTGAAGGGTGCAGAGTCTGTCATGTAACTGAAAACCATCTCTGCATGTCACTTAACATGCAAGACACTGTACAGGCACACCTGAAGCACAAGCAAAAAAAACTTCTAAGTGACTCTATTGCAGGGGGTATAATTTCTAAGAGAGAGTGTCTAGAGACTCCTTGAACTGACACTTTAGTTTTCACAAGTGCTTTTCTGTCTGTGCCCCTGTATAATACATTAATCACTAAGTTATTCTCACTTTCTTGGTGAGCAAAATGGTATGGAAAGCAATATGGGCTGTTTAATACAAGGTGATTTTCAATGCTTATAATATTTATTAATTTGTAAAACAAATGATGCATCTCATAGCTTTGCATCTCTTTATTCATCAGCTGAGTGATTAAAGTTCATGTCAATTCTACTATGGTAAACAGACAAATCAAACCTTTACCTATACTGGAACAAACAAGACCTCTTTTGTCCTTGCCTGAAGTGAAAGTGTCATTGCCTTGAGCTTACATTTGTCATTACCATCAATTAATTAGAATGAAGAAAGGGTTTAAATGCCCTCACTCTGATTTTTCATTCAGGACTCCTTCAAGCATTGCTAGAACTGTCAATCTTCTCCGTCCTTCAAAAATGTTGATAAAAAGTATTATGTTTCAATAAGTATTATCTTTTTTTTTCTGCAAGGTTCAACAGCAGGAGGCAATGAGCCCCTTCTGTGTGTATGCTTTTAAGCTGTATCTCAAAAATGTTTTCTCAGGCTCCTTCTAACCTCATTTTCTCTGTTGAAATAATGTTGCCTTTTTCTTGGAGAGGTAATGCGCTGCCACTTCAGTTACAGATATTCCTAAAAAGTTCTGATGAACAGAGAAATAAAAGCATAACAATATTTTATCTAAACCAACTATTTTTCAGTGGATTACTAGAACGGCTGTATTACTAAATGTAAGAAGTATCTAATTTTGATATTATTTGTCAAAATAAGCAGAATTTAAAGTTCTTTATCTTTAAAGTGTTAAACCACGACTTTGGGTGAATGAAGTCCAAAAGTGTGAGCTTTCCTAATCACAAAAGAAAATGGCACACTTTCAGTTACTTTTTTTCACTGCCTTTCATTTCTTGTGGATATGTATTTTCTTTCTTTGGGAATATAAAAGAGGGCTGCTGGAAAAATAGTATGAGATGGAAAACTATGGGTGAGTGAAACAGCAACCAGCTGTGGAAATGCTAGCTGCTGGGAAAAGGCAGTTACCGTACAAAATTAATTCTTATTCTATGCAAAAATCACCCCTGGAAATTATATCCTGTGTATAAACTCTGTGGGTGTTCACATATACACATAAAATTGAGCAAACAAGAAGCTTGTTTATAAATGGCAAATCATCCTACCACAACCTTAGTGCTTTATAAATAAATGCTTGATAATAATCCTGGAGTGGATTTTTAAGAGCAGAAAGCACTGAAAGCTGTTTTGAGCAACCTTTTGCCTTTATTTGTGCTATCCCAAAAATGAATTGTCATACACATCAACATCAAACATAGCACTTCAACAGGAACAGCTTTGCCAGAAAATCCACCGCAACAATCCCTCTGATTTTTTTGCATTTTATTTCCACTTTTAAAATGTGGATTAACTGTGTTTTGCAACAGCAGTGTAGCAATCATAAGTCTCTAGATATCAAGAAGGAATAAGCTGTATAAAGTAGCAGTATCCTTTACTAGAACCATGGCTGTAGATGTAAGAAAAAAGACAAGGTTTCAGGCATGTAAGCCCTCCAGATATGTCGGGTGTCTAAGCAACATAGTTCAGACTAAGTGTAGGCCGGGTATAATTGCTCTCTGTTTAACTTAATTATGTTAATAAGACAATCCAAGAAGAAAATGTAAGTGCTTGGTATCTATGAGACATAAGGGCAAATGGAAAAAAACATCTGGATCACTGTGAAACAGACGTCATAACTTCCTGCAGCTGGAAGCAGCACAAATATTAACACGTCATGAAACCAATATTTCTACTAAATCTAATATTATTGGTATCAAATGGAGTAAAGAATTGTAGTTCACAGCCTCTTCTTCTGAGGCTGAAGCTGTTTTGAGTTTGTTGCTCTTTGAGGTCCAGGACTGAGGTCAGAGGTGGTGTGGATGTTCAGTAGAAAGTGGTTCCCCTATTACTGACCAGGTGTTTCTGGTTTTTATTGCCTGTCTATGAGTTTTCTCCTTTGCAGTTTGATTTCTTCCATGAGAGATATTAGGTGCAGCAGATGAGGCATTTCTGAAGTGTGAATATATAGACTCTGATAGCTCTTTTGGTGTTAGAGTGGACACCCTAATGTGTGTTGAACTAAAGACTTTTAACTTTCTTTCTCTTTTCCAGTTGACAGGAATAAAATTCAAACTGACATGCATAAAAAGTTGCTTCAGTTATAGAATCTCTCACTCCTTCCAATAAACAAATGTTCTTTACATATTATGTATTTCTGCAAACAAGGGTGGCAGGCTCTGCACACCTGTTTTCATTCAAGTTATGTGGTATTTTGTTGCTGGTACAATGTTGTATATCCAGTCTGAATATGCCTTAAATATTTTCTCCATTAGTTGGTCTATAACATTAAATTTTAAGGAAAAATCTTGATATTTACTAAACAGTAAAGCCAAAGGGAGACTGGTTTATGATCACTGATGGTAGGCTTAAAGCATTTCTGTAAATGGGGTGATTCCTTATTGGGAATACCACAACCAGCTTTTTTTTTCAAAAGATCAATTTGAGTAAAGAAATCTTATAATTCTACCATTTATAACTACTAAAATATAAAGAACTTGCTTCACACAAACATTGTGATTGCTGTGCTAAGCCAAATATATGCCATTTTATTTTTCAGAATCATATTTCATGCTGACTGCTGAACAGTCATATCAATACTTCAGAGGGAATAACAGATGTGTGAAAGATTATTTAAATGCAATAAAACCATTGTTCACTTATAAAAATGAAAGCATGAATATATCCTAAAAATGCATACTATCTAATCATATTGACCAAATAATTAAATATAGCAACTGAACTTCTTTCTGAGACAATAAAAAATGACATCTAAATCAGCAGTATTGCAAAGGAGAATCTTGGGACATTGAACAGAATCATTTCAGTTGGAAGGTACCTACAACAATCATCTAGTCCAATTGCCTGAGGAATTTACTGCTGATCAAAAGTTAAAACATTAGTAAGGGCATTGTCCATATGCCTTTTAAACACGGACAGGCTTGGGATATTTGTGACCTCTCTAGGAAGCCTATTCCAGTGTTTGATCACTCTCTTGATAAAGAAATGCTTCCTAATATTTAATCTGATCCTCTGCTGGCACAGCTTCGAACCATTCTCACACGTCCTGTTACTGGATACTAAGGAGAAGAGATCAGCATCTCCCCCTCTACCTTCCCTCCTCAGGAAGCTGTAGAAAACAATGATGTTGTTCCTCAGGCTCCTTTTCTCCAAGCTAGAGAAGCCCAAAGTGCTCGTCTGCTCTTCACAGGACATTCCTTCCAGCCACATTCCTTTTGGTGCTTTCACCAGCTTTGTTGTCCTCCTCTGGATGCATTCAAAGGCCTTCACATCTTTTTTAAATGGTGGGGCCCAGAACTGCGCACAGGTCTCAAGGTGAGGCTGTACCAAGCTGACTACAGTGGGATAATCACCTTTTTTCACCAGCTGGTTATGTTGTGTCTCATGCACCCTGGGATGTGATTTGCCCTCTCAGCTACCAGGACACACTGCAGAGTCCTACTAAACCTGCTGTCAGCCAGCACCACCAGATTCCTTCTCACAGGGCTGCTCTCCTGCCATTCCTCTCCAATTTCTACTTGTGCCTGGTGTTACTCTGTCCAATGTGCAGAATCTAGCATTTGACCTTGTTAAATTTTATCCCATTAATCATTGTCCAATGCTTCAATCTGGATCCCTCTGCAAGAAAACTTGGCCCTCAAGACAGTCAACCACACTTCCCAGTTTGGTATAATCAGTAAACTTCCTAATGGTGCATTTAACTCCATCTAGATTGGTGATAAATAGATTGAACAGAACTGTCCCTAAAATTGAGCCCCGAGGAACACTGCTGGTAACTGGTTAGCAGCAAGATGTAACCCCATTTGCTACAATACTTTGAGCTCTGCCTATCATCCAGTTCTTCACCCAGAGCACCATGAACCAGCTCATCCCACAAGTCTGAAAGAATGCTGTGAAGGGCTGCATCAAAGCTTTACTAAAGTCCAGAAAAAATACATCCACTGACTCCCCTTCATGCACTAGGCAGGTGACTTTATTGTAAAAGGACATCAAATTTGTTAAGCAGGACTTCCTGTTTGTGAACCTATGTTGACTGCGCTTAAAGATTGTATTGTCCTTTAAATGCCTTTCAGTAGCACCTAGTATGACCTTCTCCACAATTTTTCCAGAACTGAGGTTAGACCAACAGGTGTGTAGTTTCCTGAGTCTTCCCTCATGCTCTTGTAAATTGGCTACCTTCCAGTCAGCAGGGACCTCCCCAGACTCCCAAAACCCTTGATAGATGATGGACAGTCCAGCCATAGTATCAGCTAGCTCCTTCAGTACCATGGTGTGAGTCCCATCAGATCTTCTGGAGATATAGATGATAAAACCAGTCACTTATGATTTCAGCATCCACAAATGGAAAGTCAAAAGCTCCTGCAGTCATGATCCTCCAACACAGAGGACTTGAAACCACAAGGTCTATCACTGATATTAAAGACTGAGGCAAATCTCCCAATTAAATGCCTTGCTTTTTCTTAATCCATATTTTTCAGGTGACCATCTTCATCAAGTATGGGTTCAATACATTCCTTTGACCTTCTTTCATTGTTAACATACTTTAAAAAACCTATTTTGTGGTCTACACAATGTTGCACTAGATAATTCCACTGTTTTATGAAAGAAATGTATGACCCAGGAGGTTTTGTACTGAACCTTCATTAATGTTTTTTTCCCATTAAATAAACATGAGGTCTGAGATTCAGCTCACTTAAACATGAATATCTAACTCTGAGCTTAGGTCCTTTGTACTCAATGGATAGCATTGTGTGTTTTCAGAGTTATTTAACTGCCTATTTTGAAACAAGATGATTTGTGTCTTAAAAGTGCCCATTTGGAGGACAGGATGAATCACTCAGCTGAAGAGGTCTAGAGTATCCACAACAAGAAAGAATGAATACAAGGCAATTAATATTTCTGCCCAAAATGAAATCTATTTTCATCACTGGCAAAAGTTCTCTGGAAAAGCTCTGAGACTTGGAATGATGCAGAGGGGCAGATACAGAGTTAGGCCCTTCCTGGCAGCCTTGCTTTGGATGAATTTTACCTTGGGTGCTTTTTCCTCAAGTGAATTCACATAAGTATTTTCATAAGCCAGTTTTTATTGTTTTATTATTCTATGTAGTTAGTGCTGTCTTTGTGAGGATGAAGTACCTGGAGGGGCGTTCTGATGCCTCATACTGAGCAGCATCTTAGTCCTCAATTGTCCCATTATGCTAAGTATATGCATTCCTAAAGTGAAAATCAAGTTAAAATATGTCGTGTCACAGTTTGTCCCTTATTCCTTCTTTATGCTCTGAAAGAAATTAAATTCCTTTTCAGAAGTACTCTGAAGTGTCAAACACCTCTGTTATAGCAGGGAGTTTATGCAGTATATGGGTTTCCTTAAATAGTCCAAAATAAATTCTGTCAACTATTAATTTGCTGCAAAAATAATTTGAAAACCTTCATGACATTTCTTGTTGAAAGTGCCATGCAGGTAAAGGTCAGCTTCCAAATACTACCAATAAAAGTCACTTCAGAAGATTAAATAGAAAGATTTACTACAAAATAACTAAAATTTTTTATTATATTTTAAATGTCAGGGTGATACATAAGAATTCTGCCCTGGCAATTTGATTGTGTAAATCAATTAATGCCTATTCCTTCTTTTAGGTTTTCATTATAAAATACAAATTTCACACAGGGAATAAATGGCAACTAGTAAATTCTTTAATGTCATAAACATATTCATGAGTTCTACTCTAAATATTTTAGTACATCATAAAGGATACACCTCATCCATAAAATACAGATTTATGTCACAGCAAAACCTGCAGTTTTATAACCCTACTGATAGTATTTTAAATCCAAGCTGGGCTACAATACATAATAAATTAGTTGTGCAATTAGGTCATGGAAACTACAACACAATGTTAAGACCCAATAAGAGATGACTGTAATTTTTGTAATTTATACACATTAGCTAAAACCATCAATAAATATTTTAGAAGTTTTGCATTTTTTAAAATTAAGTAATACAAATTCACCATATAGATGTGGGTTTGTATTGACTATTATGTATGATTTTTTATTTTAGAACTTTTCAGTTTCCTAGCAGTGCATGAAAAGCAATCATCAATCATTATTTTACAAACCTAGCCCTGAACTTCAGCGATGAAATTAAATTCCCCATGAAGAACCACTTTACACATACCTTAATCCTGATTTAAGGCAGTCTGCAAATGCAGATAAGCAAATGAGTGTATACATCATTTCTGAAGAGGATTCATAGGATTGTCTTTACGAAGTATGTGAAATGATTAAAAGGCCACCAAACATTCTGGACAGAATGTGCCACATGGATATAGACACTGGTATCCTGCTAAAATAGCACGTGCTAAAGGATGTCCCCTTAGCAGAGAGAAATGAAATAAAACCTGAATTTGCCAAGGTAGTTAAAAAAGATCATACTGATTAAATTCAGAGGCCAGCTGGCTAGTCTAACTGTATGGCCACTGTTGTAAATCCAAATTGTCTTGAAGATTAAAATAAAATCATCAGACGTGGTCTCAGTTAAAAGGTCACATCATGTTTCAGACTGCAGATTATCTTCAACATTTTATATGAATCAAGAGTTCCAGCAATCTTGGTTCTGTGGAAAGAACCCAAAGTACCTAATCTGCAAGTACATTAGTAAGATAAGAATCTGTGGGATTTGTTATTTATTTTAATTTATTTTATTTATTTTATTTTATTTACATTCTTACTTCTTTGTGTATTTAAATTCATTTAACCTCATTCCTGTTTTATTTGTGTGCATGCATGTTGGTCATCAGGAGTGAATTAGAATTCTAAAAATTGATATCTACTGACGCTTATTAGAAAACCAGGGATTCTTGCTACATTTGTATCTTCTGGAGACATTCCCCTGCCATGTAGGTACGAACGATTTATTTGGACACTGACAGAGCTCTGCGAAGTCCAAGGACCACAGCTGGATCCTTGCTAAGGTGAAGCACTAATGTAAAGTTTTTGACCCTGTGCACCAGGCAATTGGAGGATGCACTAAAACACCTCTGTCAAGGCAATATGTCTAAGAAATGAGTCAGCAGTGGTGAAAGATTTGCTTTTCTTCGTGTTCCCTTTCAGCTTATATCAAGCTAACACCTCTGGTTGCTTGTGGAGAGCTGTAGGGATGACATGAAGTAACCCTGGAAGACATTGAAAGACCTACTAATTACCTCTGAGTCAGAGAAGGATCAGATATAAAATCTGAACATAACTGCTCTAACTTCTCATAAATCTCAGAAAATATCCCAAGTATAAAAAGGTGAAAAAGCATCTTTTTATTTACAGGATACTCTAGATTTATGATGAGATTAACCACAAACTACAAGATTTGATACCAGGAGCTCTCATTGTTTAAGAAAGAAGTTTACTGTCAGCAACCTGGTTTCTTATTTGTAGTTAATAAGTTTTTGGACAATACCCATTCAAATACTACTGCTGTGTCTTCAATAGGTAGAGATGAAACTGTATGAATTACCTGTAGTTTGTATGCAAAAATGGGAAATTGTAATTTAATTAGCTTCCAGCATAGGTCTGTGTGCATTAGACACATGAGAAAATAAGTTTATATTTTAAAATCTGATTGAAAGCTACCTTGGGACAGGGCAACAGGGTACTGAAAAGCAGACTATTTTTACCAAAATCTTTCATTAAAATTGAGAAAAAACTTTACCTGGTACTTGATAAATTGTGCTGCATAAATTCCATGTTTTATTTTGGCTGTTATAGTTACACAAATCAACAAATTTACAGGAACAAGAAAACTGCATAAGCTTTATAATTATTCATGCAGTTAAATGTTATGTCATTATGAAGGAAATTTATTTTAGAAGTATGCAGAAATATGTGGAAGTACTTTCATCTTCATTGTTTTTCCTGATATATTCGATATTCTCAAGCATTATTGTTCTGTAAAAAATGAATTATCCATCAGAAATTTTTCATATAAATTCTTTAACCTGTGATATAACTAGGACTTTTTTATTGAAATTAAACTTGTTTTTAATTAACTCATTAGTATCTCTTTGATAAAAGGATTAACCAATAATTTTGCTGCTACCATGTAAATGATTTCAGGTGCTATCATACAACTTTACTCTTAAAAGTTTTATTCTCAAGTGCGTTTAAAAGTATTTATGCCTAGTATTGCAGTAATTCATATACAATGAACTAAAATAACTCAAATGTGAAATTTCTGTCACTGTACCCTTAGGATGAAACAAGTTACTCTATTGAGACTTCAGATAGAGTTTCTATTTCTGCATTTGGGCTAGTAAATGAGCACCTGGAAATATTAGTAATAACAGAAATTTCTTTTTGTATCCTTACCAATTTGGGCATGAGGGACAGACAGAAATTTTTACTTAAATATTTAAGCCTGAACTTTTATGAATGTCTTTGAGTTGAATTGGAATTGCACCTAAAAGGGAAGATTTTCCATTTCAGAAACTACTTGAACATTACCTCATTGGTAATTTATTGGCGGATTGGAGTTCATTGGTGGATGAAAGACAGGCACATATTCTGACCTTTAAACCAAGAACTGAATCATGACTGCTGAAGTTGGAGCACTTGTTTTCTTCAAGATACAATTCAGCAGAAATCAATGTTTTATTTTAAATGAAGAACACAATTTTATGGACATATATGTTACCTTATAGCTGGATGCACTTGGTTTAACCTGTTCTTTTTCTTGATTAAACAACTTGAGAGAAAATGATCAGCAGCACTGGAGCAGAGCCAGGTGCCACTAGGGAGCAGATTGTTAAGTTGTATGACAGAGGAAAAATGGGTTGTTAGCATTTGTGTTAGCGAGGTCAGTGGGGATTGAAGTCACCATCACCAGTGCTCTTCTAGAAAAAAGACTACTAACACCCATAAATGTTACATAAATTTATCTCTAAGCATGATGTACACCATCCACTATACTAAATACCTCCATGGTAAATATGTGTATGAGATCATACAGCACCAGAAAGGATCTGACACATGCAGTTAGTAAAGGGCAGAAGCATATTTTTTTCAGAAATAACCACTGACCTATGAGTCCCAATCCTCAGTGGGTCTGCGAAAGACCTTCACAACAACAAACTGGACACTAAAACTCATAACTCCAGGGGATACTAAAATGTATGAATCCAAGACATGCCAGTTTTACAGTATACTCTTATTCTCCTTTCAGCCCAGAGTGAGTTTGATGCTTCTCACCAAAAATATAAAACAGAAACTTTGAGCTCATCATAATAAGGCATTCCACAGAGAGTAGATGAAAGAAAAAGTATTGTCAGAATCACAGCGGTAGAAGCAGTAAGTTAGTTTCACAGCAAGTCCTTGCTACTAGTCATGTCTGGATATTTTTGTATTAGTTTTTAAAAGTTTAGGCTGCTGAGTTTTCTGTGAAAGGCAACCTACACTGTGAACAGTCTGGGAGAGCTGACACAATAAATTGCAATAATCCAACCTTGTTGCTATAAAGGCATGAATCAAAAGCTCAGTAACTTGCTGAGGCAGCAACTGTTTTAACCTTGTTGTACTCCTGAGATGGTACTACGCAGTCATATCAATATTGTTGATGTGGCTATCTGAGGAAAGTTGAGGGTCAAAAATAACTAGAATTTGTCATGAAGAGCATTTCTTTGCAGCATGTCCAGCAGCATAACTGTGATTTCATTTAAATTGCCATTGAAATGAGAGAGATATAGCTCCTTGCCCATGGGTGCACAGCAGGATGCAGGGAGCAGCCAAAAAGAAATTATATAAACCCCAGTGAAATGAAATAAAGCTGGTATTTACATTTTCACTGATTATTATCTCATTTTAAGATTGCCTTGTAGGTCTTTACAGACCAAAGTTCTCAAGTCTCCAACACATTCTCTGAAACAAAAAGTTTCCAGGAAGGCCATTTCAGGGTTTTTAGTGTTAACTCACCATAACAAATATGCAAGTATTTTTTTTCTTATGCTTTTGTAAAGCATAGTTAATGTGTCCCAGTAAATAGTGTTTATCCAATATTCTTAGGAGACTGACTTGATTTTGTATTAACTCACTACTTTAGGCATATTGTGGGCTTATTTTAGCAGGAACTGATTTGAAGTTGTTTATATGCATGCTAGAAAGTTTCCCTATGTCCAGTGGAGCCAAGGACAGTCTGCTCAAAGTCAGACCTGCCACTAGCCAAGACTGAGGCCATCATCAATCATGGTAGCGCCTCTGGGATAACAAAGTTAAAAACGGGGGGGGGGGGGGAAGTTACTGTACAGCAGCACCAGCAGATGGAGAGAGGAGTGAGAACCTGTGAGAGAACCAGCCCTGCAGACACCCAGGTTAGTACAGAAGGAGGGCAGGAGATGCTCCAGCCGCCAGAGCGGATTCCCCTGCAGCCCATGGTGCAGCCCATGGTGAGGAAGATGTGCCCCTGCAGCACACGGAGGTCCATGGTGGAGCAGATCTCTGCCTGCAGCCCATGGAGGAGTCCATGCAGGAGGATGCCCAGTGAAGGCTGTGACCCTGTGGGAAGCCCACGCTGGAGCAAGGGAAGAGTGTGAGGAATCCTCCCCTGAGGATGAGAGGAGCAGCAGAGATAATGTGTGATGAACTGACTACAATGCTCATTCCCCATCTCCCTGTGAAGCCAAGGGGGAGAAGTTAGAAAAAATCATGAGTAAAGTTAACCCTGGGAAGAAGAGAATGGTGGAGGGAAGTGTCGTGGTTTGAGGCGTAAATCAATCTGCCTGCCCACTCACTCCTCCCAACCTTCCTTTCCCCCCCACTTTAC
>JASSUY010005358.1:0-19657 GCA_032466535.1 Forpus xanthops | reverse complement strand
CATAACTATAAACACTGGTGTTATCAGCACTGTTCCCAAGCCGAAAATCCAAAACACAGTGCTGCACCAGCTACTACCTAAAGGAGAAAGATGACTGCTGCTGCTGAACCCATTACACCTCCCATGACTTCAGGGGGGGTTTCTTTCCAAAGCACACAAAAAGCTTCAAGTGGCCTCAGAGCAGAGGGAGGAACTCCCCGAATACCATCACTGTCAGCCAAAGGCATCTCCATTAAACCGAACAGCTGGAGTCAAGGCAGAAATTGAGGAAATGCCATCCAGCCCCAATGACCATGGCAACAGTCTTGAATCTGCCATTGCCCCAACCTCAGCTCTGAGACAGGAGCAGAGTCCCTCCAAAGCCAGGATGAAATGATGCCTTACATGAGCACCCCTCTCACTCCAGGATGGCAATGGGTGGGCTTCATCATGGCTTTGAACAAGCATGAGTATTTGGATAGTGCAAGAGAGGGAAGCCCCATCTCCACAGAAATACCAATGTACAGCAGACAGTTTGAAGTTTTCTGTATAGAAAGATGTGTAGACGTAGCAATATTTGGTAATGCCTTTTCTCTCCTCAAAAGAAACAAGCTTGAAGCAAGTCATCTGGACTTCACAAGGCCCATGTCAGCACACCATCATCTCTGGCTTGATCTGTGCCTTTCGTGACAGGCCCTCAGGCAACCAGTCGTGGTGAGAAATTGAATCTATTACTGGAGCTATGGGGACAGGGGCTCTCCTGGAGTGACATTCTCCAGCACCCTTCCCACAGCCCCATGTGTACTTCATACACATGCTTTGCTTTATATAGGTGGGAAGGGTGGATAGTTATATCTGTGCCTACACAATACTCCTAGCGTATGCCTCGGAGAGGAAAGCAGGAGCGTTGAAGGCACTGTGCAGTATGGATCAGGTAAGGTATTAGACTTATTCACTGAATTAAGACCCTGACATGTTATTTACAGGACGCTGCTGGAGATAGAGTTGTAACTCATGGCCTGCCATGGGAAATTCTCTACACCGAGGCCTTGAGGAGAAAGCCTTCATTTTTTTATGGTGTCTGTTGAGGAGGGAAATGAATGCTAAGAAGGCAGTGATAATTTGCTGCTTTATAGGCCTGAATTATCACCCTGTCAGCACTGAAACGAAAACCCTGAGCCATGAACAAATATACCTTTGCACCTGAAGCTGGCAGGAATGGCTATTGTGAGTTCACATCACTTCACATCAGCTCTGTTGTTCCAGTAATTAATCCTGAAGGCTCCTGGAATTCACCTTGTCCTTTCTTTTGCTGGGCATGCCTTAATTTGGCACTCTCATATTCCACGCTACTTCTCCAGGCTCATAAATCACACACAAACCCTTTCTGAAACAAGAAAGGGGATCTGTTCTCTCGATGCACACGCACAACTTCCCAGAGAGTTAATGCGAGTTTGGCACGTGCATGGGAGAGGTGGCTGAACCCCATGGACCAAAAAGTCATTGACATAGAGAAATAATTGCAAGAGAAACAGCTGTCTGAAGAGCAGGAATATTGCAGTTTTGGATCAAATACATGACGCTGTGTCATAAAATAGTTCTATTTATCACCATCTGTGCTGTGTTTGCTGGAAGGTAGAGTTCTTACATGGGCTCTGCCCTTCCTTGCTCCATCCCTTACTGTCCCTTTCCCCCACTGCTTTTATTGGTACAGGGAAAGGTATGAGTTTTTCTTTAATTGCTCCCAGATGTTGAAGAAAGGTCTTTTGTCATGTAACAACACCAGATTCAAAGGGATGTGGGATGAGAGATGGGATGGTAAAGAACTCCTGTTGGTGGGGAGGTGGTTGTGAGCCTCAGCCTGAGTAGTCCCCATTGATGGGCATTGCATGAGGACTTGTGGTCCCATTCTCTGGATTCCCAGCATGAAAAGGTCTGGATTTATCCTAGGGACAAAGGACATCCTTCTTTCCTCCAGAAAAAGCTACAGCTTTCTGTTCTTTCATCTGAAACACATTCAGCTCCTGGCCAAGAGCTTCTTCAGCATGGTCTCTAGGCTGCCTCCAACCTGGAGGGCAAATGGGGAAAAACTGAGCTCAGTTTTAGTGCAAGGCTGAGCTCCTAGTTAATCTCACACAGTTAAAGCACCTATGTACATGCTCTCAACACCCTCTCAATTATGTACAGTTACAGAGCTACAAGGAAGAGCAATGAATTCTCCTCTCCTGTCAAGAAACGTCGTATAATTAAATAACAACATTCTCCCACATGGCTCAGGGACCATGCTGGCTGAGGACAAGGCACCCCTACACCAGCATCCATTTATCCCTATGTCCATCTATAAGCACAGCTGCCTGCCAGCATATGAGATCTTTCAGCTGCCTGCGTTGGCCTGATGTTGCTCCCACAGCAGGTAAATACTCAGATCAGTGCTCTGTACTTTGGCCAATCACATCTTCAACAGCAAAGAGACTTCTGACTCGAGCAGGGAGAGGATACAGCCCAGGATTGTCGCCCTGCTTGTTTTGCATGGCAGGAAGAACTGGGATGTAACTCTATCGCGTTGGTGTTCTTCAAAGCCAATGGCTCTGACAGAGCAATTTGGAGCTGATCAAGCACTTTCTTATGAGTTGGGTTGCACCTTTTTTCCCATCCCCAAAATGCTCATTCATTAAAATTACAAATTTTGCTAAGCTGGGGCACTTGCAACAAGCCAGGCAGTGGTGCAGAGAAGGAATGCTCTGGTATTTTTAGGTTGCTTCACTCAACTCAGACATTTCAACATCGAACACCTATTACAAATGCAGCCTTAAAATGTTTCCTTTGATGAGTTATTTTTCACATTTCAGGATCTGAATTGTATGTGCCCATTTGGAATGGAAACCTTTTTCACACTCCTGGAAATCCTTGGGGGGTATGGGGTGTGTGTGTGTGTGTGTGTGGAGAGAAAAGCCATCTCTCACCTAACCCTAACAGCAACAAGGAGGGATTTCAAAATGACCATGGAATTGGTGGAATGGCTACCCACTGCTCTGGGATAGGGAACAACTGCACTTCATTCATCAATATTTGCAAAACACACTGGTATCCCTGGATTCATGTAGCTTTAGATGGGTCATGGGTAATTATTTGTATCAAAAGAACCAGTGGGACAGTGTTGTTCAGCTCTGAAGTCATTGAAAGTTGTCAGTGAGTTTGGCTTCCAAGGTGGTAGAGAGGGAGTGTGAAAGCCGATTACCCGGCTTGGATTCTCCCTTGAGTAATTTCCATCATTCCAATTTAGCTTTTATTTGTTCTCTAGGAAGCTTGATGATAAATCAGAACCAGACTGCCTTCAAACACATTTTCAGACAGCCAAGAGGACAAAACTCAGTAATCTATCTGTGTGGCTGGTAACCATGATATCATTTGCTATGTACAATCCCTTTCTCCATACTGTACCTCTAAAAGAGTCTTGCTTTAAAACGATTACTGTACAGAATGGGCATTTCATAGGCAAAACCCCCCACCTACATAAGTAGGCATTGCCCAGAAGCAACCTCTTATATCAGAGCTAATCCACCTTCTGCTCTCTCCCTATGGATAACCAAACAACCATAAAACACGGGTATATATTTAATGCTAAAGTAAAAATTCACAGCACAAGATTATTATTACCCCTTTCTGCAGTTTTTAGCCTCACTCACTGATTACTGCACTGGCTGAATATAGTGCACAGAGGCAGACTTCGCTATTCAGGGAGGCATTTCATTTAACATCTCAGCCCCTCTTCAGTCACTGATAAATTCTCTAAGCATTTCAGCAGGAATAGTACTTCCCATTATCCTTATTTCAATGCAAAAGTAGTCACATGGCTTTCATAGCTGCATCTGCAAGGAAAACCCAGCTGGGTCTTGGATGCAAGAAACAAGCTAGATGAAAGCGTGCCACCCTCCACTTTTCTGCCCATCACTTTTTAACCAGCAGATCTCACTGTACCACAAGAACAAATGATTCCTATGTGTCCCAGCAGAAACTCAAGGGAAAAAGCGGTTTCTGTTCCCTAAGATTTTCAAGGTCTGGCTACCCTTCACATACCTGTCCCATCCATCATCTCTCCTTGCCCAGCACAACATTCGTATTCTCTATCTGATCACCTTTCATGCTGAAAAGAATGAAGTAGCATCCAGGAGAAGGAAATGGTGATTGGAGGGGGTTACCCGGACAGCAAATACTGCACACATCCATCACAAAGACAAGAGTAACTCCAGCATTCCACATCACAGGGGCTACAGGGAGTTTCGGGGCTGTTTTGCTGGGAAGCAGTGGCTGGTTGCAGAGATGTGGCACCCACAAACCACCCAAACACACAGCAAACTGCTCCCTTTCAGGTATCAACAGGGACCTGATCCTCTGATCTAAATCTGAGCCATGGCTTCCCTATCCTTGTTGTGGGCTGCTTGAACATATGCATCTGTAATGCAGCAACACTCACCAGAACTTAAGCTTGTATTCACTTTCACTTAAGGATTGTGACAGCATTCTGCAGTGACAATCTGCTTTTCACACAACATCAGAATGGAGAAATCAAGGCACAGCTACAACACAGGCTTCCAAAGCACCTCACTATGTGCAACCCAGATGACCCCGCTCCAACCTGTGCTCCTTCAAATCTCTAGGCAAGTCCTTTCTCCAAGGTTGCCCGTGAAATGCAGTTCTCTCTGTGCCAGTGAAACTGTTCCAATTGAGTGGGAGACTGACTGGAAAACAGCCTGGGTTCAGGATAACAACATTGCTGCAACAGAAGAACTCATCTCACCGGTACTTTTCCCTGTCAGAGCAAATGTAATTGTGCGTGTGATATAAAGGAACAGCTCCCCACGTGGAGAAACCCATTAAACCTGACTCATCCCCAAGAACAAGTTTCCCTTTGAAGTTTCTATATTCTAAATAAAGTCTGAGTCTCTACTGGATTTCTCCTACTAGGAGTCACATTGCCAGTGTCTTCTGTCTACCTGGTTATTCGCACACAATGAACTCTCCACCTCTGGGCCTCCCACCACCCTGACATATGTTAAAAGGGAGATTTACCATTGCCAATGGTTTCCCAAAATCCTGGGGGAAAGGATAAGTGCTTTCTGTCTGAATTCCTTGAGGTCCTTTAGAACCATAGAATCATCAGGTTGGAAATGACCTTTAAGACTCATCCAGTCCAATTATTTCCCAGCACAGCCAAGACCACCACTAACCCATGGCTCTGAGGGCCTCATCTCCACAGCGTGTGAACACTTGCAGGGACAGTGACTCCAGCACTGCCCTGGGCAGCAGTTCCAATGCCTGAGCACCCTCTGGAGAAGGAATTGTTCCTCATCTCCATTTAACCTGCCCTGGTGCAGCCAGAGGATGTTTCCTCTTGTCCCATTCCTTGGGAGCAGAGCCCAGCCCCTTCCTGGCTCCATCCTCCTCTCAGGCAGTTGTAGGGAACAATAAGGTCCTCCCTGAGCCTTCTCTTCTCCACACTGAGCCCACCCGGTCCCTCAGCTGTTCCCCATCACACTGTGCTCATGGCCCTGCACCAGCTCCATTGCCCTTCTCTGGACCCACTTCAGCACTGTCCTGGTCCTGCTGCCACACTACTGCTGATACAGGCCAGGATGCTCTTGGCCTTCTTGGCTGCCTGGGCACACACACACTGGCTCATGATTCAGCCCCATTAGTCAGCACTCCCAGGTCCCTTGCCATGAGCAGTTTTCCAGCCACCCTTCCTTAAGCCTAGATCATTGATGGTTGCACAAGGCAGTACTGAGTTCATCCAGGTGGTCTGCACACAACAGACACCATCTTCCATTGATGAATATATTGATTTTAAGCATTAAAAAAGAGGAAATAACTTCTCCACCAAATATCTGATGGGTGTTATTTCTCTATTAAATAAAGATTAGTTTTAGGGATGGACCCACTGTGCAGCTTTACCACATTCACATCCTTTGGGATGTAGGGACTCAGTGAAGATTCAATTAGAGCACCTCTGTGGCTCTGGGAATACTCACTGCTGATCTGCCGCAGACCATTCTAATTGTCTTGTTCAGGCCAAAAAATTCACCAGTTCTGCTCATTATCACAGCAATTGCACCTTTTACCTTCCTAAGGGAGAAAGCACAGGGACCAGAGGCATCTTAGCCAATAGCATTCACTCCGGAGCATTTGATTTAGGGAGCTCCTCTGGGTGGGTCAGTGAGCACCTGATCCAAAACACATCGAAGGAAATGAGAATTTTTGTGGAGACATCACAGGATTGACACGAGGTCCCAGGGCAACAGTCCACATTACCCTGGTTCTGCCTGAACTCTCCATGGCTTGAAGCTGGAAAGACTTTTTAGCCCTTTCCCTGCATCTTTGCACTCTTTCCTTTCCAAAGAGAGTTTAAATTGACTGAACTATACAAAGGCTCTATGAGTTTTCCTGACAGCCATAAACCCCAGGGTACCTACAGAGAGACCCCTGAGCACCTGGAATACAGTCCATATTCTCCAGAAGTGCCTGGTAGCATCAAAACTAAACCAGCAATATTATTCGTGCTAAAAAAAAAAAAACATCTAACAACTGAGATTTACCAAGTAAAGCACAAATTAACTGCAATCTAATGATAATGGAGAAGATTGGTTTTCCAATTGTCTTATGTTAGCTTCACTGTGCCATCCCTCTGCAGGGCTCTCATGCACATGTCCCATTGCACTGCACTGCTACCTAGAGCTGATAGGAATGGGGGCATCCTTCAGAGTTAAAGGTCTAACTTATCACTTACTCGTTTTGACAGTCAAAACCAAGAAAAAACACTGGCCCACGTTCACTTAACTTGATCTACAACATTTCAGGCAAACGCTTACTTTGCTTATTAGCTGTTCTGCTTCCAACATCTTTTACAAGAGGGAGGGGAGGAAATAAAAAGCCAAAAGCCCAAACCCCCATTCAGTTTCCAGGAAAAATCTTAGTTTCTTAATCAGATCTTTCTATCATAAAGGAAGTTTCAGGCACTTTACAATCGACCAACAGATAACCAGGGCATAACCTCTCAGATCATCCAAGCAGCTTCCCTAAGTGCATCTGATTCATGATGCATCCACTTCTAAATCCCATCCATTACTCTGAGACTGACAGCTTTCTTCTATGGCCAGCAAATGAGGGCATCACCTTGCTTGTGTCTTCTGTGCTGCGATGGAGGGGTCAGAGGACAGTAATGGCTGAGGGCATCAGTCCGTTATCACAGGCAGTGGAAGGGGTAGCCTCAGCACACAATGGTCCCTTCTTAAGGGAAAAGGATAAACTATGTCATGGAGAGGAGTCAGCACCGCCTCCAGGCCATGGGACACCAAACCTTTGACCCTCCAGGTCACCTATCAAAGCCTTGGGAAAGGAGCTGCTGAATGCCATTACCAGAAGCCATCTCCATGCATGGGGTAAATGGTGACCCCTCTCTAGCTCATAGCTGCCCTGGTGACCATGTTCAAGGATGACTCGTGGTGAAAACCAGCCCATTGACACCCCATGCTGCAATGTTAGTGAACAGGTCCTGCCCCTGGGGACCTGGAGAATGGTCACATCCAGAAGGGCATTGAACATACAACAAACAAAGGAGCATTTTACTTCCTTCTTTCCCAAAAATACGACTACACATCCACATACAAATGATGTCAGGGCTGTTGACAAACAGTGATCCCACTCTGATTCGTGTCCTCAGCAGTTTTAATGAAACACCTCGGGCAGCTCTAGGTTCCTGAACATCATTTCAAAGTGAAGACAACTGAAGGGAAGTTTCCAGAAGTAAAAGTGCCATGTAGACACCTGCTTATTACCAAAACACTATGGGATTTATGCACATTGTCTCCCCTGGTGTCTCTGAATGCTTCCTGCTTAGCACCCCGCAGAGACCTGCTTTAAAACACATGGCTTTCTGTCATCTCATGCCTCACTGGAAAACCAACAGCAGCTTGGTACCTTCCTGCTTCCAGCTCTCCAAACTTCAGCACTGCTTGGTCAGTTCATAGCCAGCCTTGGTGACACAGCTGTAGAAAACCCTAAGGCCATTTTCAATGCAGATTCTTACAAATCCCAAAAGGCTTCTCTTTGCATCACTGGCCTCTCAGATCTGTTTGTGGCTACTTAAATAGCTTTATAATGAGACTTAGATAAGAAGAGTTCTTCCTTTCTCCTCTTGCATCAGCTTAGCTAACACAGACAGGATTTGTCCTCCTGCACCGTAGAGAACCAGCAACTGTCACATCATATATCTGAAATCATTGCTTACTGCTGCCAGCATGAACTGAAACACAGAGAAGGAAGTTCAGAAGAAACCTGAAAGAATAATATAGGATATTATGGAGATGATAAAAGAAAATCCAATTGGTTTAAAATCAAATGAGCTGCAAAGGGGAAATATTAACGGGCTAAACAAGGAGTATGTGAGGGATGGGAGGAGGGGGAAGATGTGTCTTAATATTGGAGGTGATTTAAATGAAACAAAGTGGCAGCAAAGGCTGAGAAAAATGTATCTCTGATCTGGGTCCTTTAAGAACAGTTGGAATTGAAGTGGAAGAATTAAGAGCACAGCAGCTGAGGGCTGGAATAAGATTGATTTAAGACTAAATACAATTTAAAGGCAAGAGAGAGGTGGAAGCAGAGGCTGGAATGAAATCAATTTTCAGCAAGATGCAATTTAAACTGATGAACTCGGGATGGGAGGACTGGAGCCAGGGGAGGTGAAAGGAGGGAAAAGAGGGATGAGGAGTCAGCAACTTCAGGGGAGATGTGGTGTGAAGGTGCTGGGAGGGAGATGGTGAGTCTGGGTGCTGGGTTTTGGTGGAGGACAAAGGGCTGGTCCTGAAAACCTGCACAGAGCCAGCATTTGGTGTGTAGGAGACAGCCTGCAAGAGCTATCTGCCCTCATGGAACTTGAGCAGGCTCAGAAGAGTGGTGTCTAGTCCCAGCTAACCTACTGATGCTCAAAGTGTTGCTTATCCTAAACTCCGATTATTGGTTAATAGTGATACAGGACTATAATGACATTGATGTAGGCAAGATGGTTGAACTTGGGCAAAAAAACAAGACTGCCCAGCACCTAACAGAGCATATCACAGCTTTCCTTAAGGTCTTTTCTAAAATCTGGGGTGTTTGTAGGAGTTTGCTCAATTGCTCTTAAATTAGGACTCAGCTCAACATGGAACCTAATTTTGAGGTTCCTTTAAAACCGAAGTGTGGATCCACTACGATGGGACTATTTCTGCCACTTATTTCCCACTCACTGTTGCCATTCCCATGCCAAAGTTGGTTCCTATAGAGGGATGTGCTAGAAGGACTGAATTCAATCAAGATTTAGTGCCTTTCCAGGCCAGCTGAAACAGCAATTCAAATAGAGGATCAGCCACATTTTCCAGGCTGCTGAGAGGCGGATTCCCCAGGATCCTGGCTGCATTTTTGCTTCAAGGCTGCTGGTTGTGAGGCACCCAATCCCATCTGCACCAGCAAATCCCACTTCCGCATTGGCGCAGAGATGTAAAAAGAGCCAGGCTGGACACTGGCGTAGGATGTGGAACAGAAAATGGCAGCCTGGGTAGATCCAGTGAGCACCACAAGGAGATGCTTGTCCTACACTTTTCTACGGCATCTCAAGGGCTTCCCACCTGGTTGAAAATAACAGCTAAAAGGCCTGATCCTCCTCTTAGGGTAAACCAGGAACATCTTCACCTTCAAGCCAGTGAAGGAGGAGACTTAAAAATAGATTGCATTTACCCTTTCTTGCCAGGATGTTTCTGGATTAGTCCTTTCCCCTCCTGCTCCCATTAACAGAGGGGGGGAAAGGAGGAATGTGTTTCCACATTTATCTCCCACAGTGATTCATGTTTCTTTTTATATATGCACTCCATAATTTTCCTTTCTAGTTACTATGGATTTTATTGGGGTTCTTTTGGGGGAGTTTGGGGCTGTAACAGCTCCAGGGTGGCAAAAGTGAAGCTATAAATGACAGAATAATGGTGGTGGCTTAGAAGGTCTCCTATAGATCATGTCTGTAAGCAGGAAGCAGTGGGGGTGTGTAACATACAGGTGATGCCCTGTAAATAAAGCAGAGGCTTGCCTGGAGGAAGAACAGGGAACAAAAAAGGCTGCACAGAGCAAAGCAGCTGCAGAACATAATGTGCTAAACCTGAAACTCAGCAGAGAAGGGGCTGGATGTGGGGGGAAAAGAAAGACAAAGAAACCCTAATACCTTCGGGAGAGGAGATGTTTACGTTGCTAAGTCATTTATGGAAACACAAGCTTATTTTAAGTCAACGCAGGAATGATTCCTGGTCCATCCAAATGCTCGCTGGGCAATCCAGATGCAGCTGAAGAAGAGGAGCGGATGCTGAGTGTTATTCTTGTCAAGATACAAATTTATTCCCTTTCTGAGCCTTTCAACTAACAATGCTGTGATTAAATGAATAGACTGGGGCAGTGCACAGGGGAATGCATTGGCCCTCCTACAGGGAGGCAAATGTTTAAATGAGTACTGTATGTTGTAAACTTTATCCCTCAGATTACTGGAAGGATTTTGACACTGGTGATGAGACATCCTGCATGTTCTTTATTGTGACTTGATTTTGGCAAGGAGACAGGACAGCTTCTAGGCCAACACAACATATAAAGGTGAGCACACATCATACAACTGTCATGTGGAACTTGGGTACTGGCATGTGAGAAAGAAAGGTGTGTTTCATGCAGGAAAGCCCAGCTATAGTCCAACCCAACTTGCATGCAAGGAGCCAAGGGAGAAGCAAGGAAAATCAACAGGGAGGAAAAAAATCTGGGCAGCTCTAAAATGCTACAAGAGCTATGTTTAAGTTGGAGCTCCACATCACCTTGACATTTAGGGACCTCCTTGCGATGCCTCAATTGGAGCCCAATGCTTGAGTTTGCCTTCTTATTTGGGTCAAATTCACCTAATATTACCTTCCCTGAAAGTTTCTACTAAGGAATTCGGTACATCTGTGGCAATGCAATTGGGCTCATAAGTGTCTTAACAGGTGATATGGGTGGAAAAAAAGAACTAAGACAATGTAAGTGCCACTTCTTTGGCATTGCAGTGCATCAGCTAGGAAACACAACGTTTCACTGCCCAGACCACACAACTCCAGTATTTCAGGAGCAGTAATTTCCTGGAGAAGGTAGAATGGCACTTTAACAGCAGAAGGGATAGTTGGTGACCTTGGTCTCTACAAGTCCACTGCTGCACAGCACCAGGGGCCATGGAAAGGACACTCTGGAATCTTCTCCAACTTCTCACTAGCTCCCAAAGAGTGGAGAAAAGATCTGCTCTTAAAAGTACCTGTTCCCAAAGCTCCCAAAAAGCTATTTCATTTCATGTGTTCGCAGAGAGAGAAGCAATAAAGGTAAGACAGCAGTTTGCACAGGGCTCAGCAGCCAGGCCCCTCACTGGGGCTGCAGGTACATGAGCACACGTGCATAAATACCCACTGTTTGCCATATCCCAACTCCAGTAAATCTATCACTAATCCACGTAGTCACCGCGCCACTAAGTCTAATAGTCTAGACTAAACAGAAAAAAACCACGGAGGAGTTTAGCCCTATGCACTTCCCAAAGGATTAGCTGACTCTACAGCGGGTAGGCTTGAGCTAATGCAGATATATGGAGTGTAGCGTGAACAACTGGTGTCAGCCAGCAAAGTGTCAATGTGGAGAGAGAGCACTGCCAGGTTCCCAGCCCAGACACTCCCCATGGGATGTATTTGAGCATATCCCTGAGATCGCAGGCTTTCAGGGATGCTGTGAACATCCCTGTGCATGGGTGTGTGCCCTCAGCCCATCACTCAGGCAGGGAAAGGCAGTCACCACTGCACACCTCACAGGGCAGCTGAGTATAAGCCTGGATGATTTTTTGCACCAGATTGCCACAATAGCACTCCTGCCCTTCCCCAGCATCCTTGTAGATGTAAAGGAGCCTATTTTTTCAGAACCCTCAAAATAAAGTAGTTTGGGGTTTTTTTAGCACGTCAGCTTTTTGTTGTCACATGTGCTTTCTTGCCTATAAAGTATTCAGCAAATTCAACAATAACAAACAAATCCACCTCTTTATTTCACAACCAGCCTTCTACCAGTACATTCACAGACCAAACACTTGCTGCTAAAGGCAAACCCTTCAAACTCCTGCAAAAAACTATGAAAGTAAAGAAATTACCTTACTCAGTAGGAAACAAACCTCAGTTCTCTCCACTCCAGCAGATTCAGTCAGCCACTATCCCTCTCCTACTGACCAAGCCACAACACTCCTCAAAGTAGGATCTCCTCAGGAAGGTTTCCATGGTCCACCCACAATGATAGATAACCTGCAGCTGCTGCTCAGCAGCATACCCCTTATATTATGTTATCAAGGTGTTTTCAGTCAGCATCATGATGAAGAGAGTGTAAAGTTGCCTGCAAGACATACTGCAGCTGACAGCATTAGGAGGCTTCAGGTGTTCCCTACCTTTGCTGGCAGTGAGCAGATCAAACACTGAATATTAGAACATAGAGAGGGGCTAAAATGCCCCAGGAACACCTGGAAACGGTGGAGCTCCCCTTTTGGGTTGTCTCTGCCTAGCTTTGTGCAAGCTGAATGTCTTGGAGGAGGCGTATCCCTGAGATCATAGCTTTTATGGATGTTGTGAGCATCCTAGCACTTGTTAGCATGTGGCTGGTTTTGGGCCCTTACCATTAAGCATGCGTGGGGGAACTGTATTTCCTCAAGTCTATCTCATTCTGTTTCCAGGACTTGCCTCAAGCATCCACTCAGCTCTCAATGCATTTTAAACTGACTCTCTGGTGGGGGTCAGTCACAAAACTGAGGTCTAACATGTATAGAAACACCTTTATCCCTCCACAGCTGCTCAGAAGTTTCAGTCCACAAGTGAGCATCAGCAATGTGTGAAGGACTCTCTCTCCCTCATGTCCCTCTTCGCAGCTTATGAATGTAAAGCGCTTTGCTTGTCCTTTGTCGTTAGCTTGATTTTGAGCAGGCTGAGAATGAAAGAAAACCAGACGTTTCCAGTACTTTTAAGCCACATTTGATCTGATTATAGAAGTCTTTACAAATAAAGAGAAAGGAGAGGGAAAGCAATAACTTTTTAAAACTTGTCCTGAATGCAAGGGAAAATGGAGTCCCATGTATGAGTAACTCAGGATTAATTGTAGTTATGTTATTCGCACAACGCTGGTTGAGGGCAAGAATAAGCACTCGAAGTCATTAAAGAAAATCCCAGTAAAATATTGTTTAGCTGATGTGTGCAGTCTTATGGGCCCATAAGGGAATGCGTGGGGCAGAAATGTCCAATTTATAGCTCAGGGTCTGTCTATAAGTATGTAGTCCAAAGCTACCTCTTTGTAGATGCAAGGAGCAGAGGAAATGTTTATCTGCAGGATACTATGGCTGACCTAAGACCATGTTTCAGGAAAGCATTGCCACTCAGGAAAGCATAGGGCACATAATTCATTTAGAGGCATTGAGATTGGACTGAGGCTTCAGACCACAAGGAATTCCTTTCTTCTCCAGCAACTGCTTATTTGCTTGTGTGATATGTGAATTCAGGCCTAGCTTCTTACATAAAACTGATGTAAAGATGTCTGAAAGTTATCCTGCTATGAGTAAGAGTACGATGCTGCTATGAGGCAGCGTCATTGCATTGGCACATGTTCTGTCCTGGACCTTCTGCCTGCAGAACCACAATGGTTTCCTCAGTCAGGAATGGGGAAGGGAATTCTGGTCTGCAGTGAAGCTAGAAAATGGTTTAACTGTGTACAGGGCAGATCCCATTACAAGCAAGAAGAGCCTGAGGAGGTGGATAAAGGGAGATGTTCCCAGCCATGCTGCTGGTATGGTCCCAGCATCCATGAGAATGGATGAATTTCTCTGCTGTTGAGAAAGGTAAGGGCTGGGTGATGCTGCTGCTGGAGCTAGCACCAAGGGCAGAAAAACTGCAGCCTCTGCTTCGGCAGGTACAGCAGTTTCCATCCTCCAGCCTCACCCCCATCTTCACATTGCTCTTCATGCAGGAGTGGGTGCTTGCCTAGCTTTGTGTCCAGTTTTGGATACTCTGCTCCTGCTATTTCTCCTTATGTCTGTCATCTGTGGTTTTTCTTCCTGATGGCTCCCAGTGCAGAGTTGCTGCCATATAGATAAATAGGGAAAGAAAATGAGAAAAAGCACTTGCAGTTCCATCAAGCAGAAACAGTCATTAATCTTAACCTGCGGATGAAATCAAAAGCCTCCTTGTGTCAACAACTGTGCAAACAAGATTCTGAAATCAAATGGTTGCAGTAGTTGCAGACTCAGCTTCTTGTGTATCGGCAGAGGTCAGGGAGGGACAGAGGCTGAGGCTCTGGACCTATGGGAACTGGCAGAGCATGCAGGGGACCAGGCTGACCTGCAACACTAGGACACACACAGGTAGTACAGAATGGGGGCACAGCATCCATCAAGCAAAAGGTAAGTTCCCATGCAATTGGCCAGTCTCTTTCAAGTCCAAATGTATCCTGACAAATTTTAGCATATTGAAAATATATTATGTCATGGTATGGAATGGATTTTAAGAGCACCAATTGGCTCACTCTATAACATTTTAAATACCTGTTAGAGTGCTGCCGCATGGCCCAGCAGGGTGTAACTGTGGGTAATAAGATGAAATTGAGCAAAGGAAAATTAAGGCCAAATAACAGGAGCAAATTCCTCAAGAATGAGCTCTCCTGTTCCCAGACCACATCCAAGCTGGAGAGCCAGACTGGGACAGCCAAACTACAGGGAGGGCATTTCAATGCACCCCAGTGCAGAGCACACCCATCCTGGCACAGCATCTGCAGCCCCACATGCACAGCAGGGTCCTAATTTGAAGAGTCAGAGTCCCTGCAAAAGCCCGGAGCTGGCTTCAGCACTTCATTGCAGCACTAGAGAATAAGCTGTATCACTGGGACCCTATTATTGTACTTCGAGCCTCAGTTCCTGCCTTCAAGCCAGAGACCAGGAAAACTTGGAGCTTTTTCCACAAGAAAGCCCTTCAACGGAGCATTTTTACAGCTAATATCTATGCTGGGGAAGGTCAGTGTCTGTCTGAATGGAAAGTAAGCAAAAGTGGATGCAGGAATGCTAACAAGCCAATTATAGGACCTCACTTCTCTTTGCTAGTACTTCTAGAACCATCTATGTGGTGGCGAGGAGCCACCCACATCCTCCAGTCTGGACCTCCATCCTCACCCACAGCCATGGAATTTAAACCTGGTGAGTTTAAACCTGATGGGGCTGATGGATTCATCAACTAATAGCAAATCTGAGATCATATTCCAAGGCTGTAAAAGCAGCCTGTTGTGCCCTGGAAGTCATATGCAATACTGCGCAACTTCAGGTCCTATCACACTGTCCACTGACTTCTATATCCCCCTTAACTTCCCCTGCAGTTCCCTTCACCCAATACCCACCACCACAGCAGGCAAAATTGCCTAATGATGGATCAGGGACCATGATGGAACAACCCTCTGACTTCACACCCTTTTCTGCCAATGCTTGTTTGTGCTTTCCTGGGTGTATGAGGGAATAGCCTACATCTAGTTTCTATTTCAGGCTGACTCCTGGAGTCAATTTTAACCAATATGGACACTTTTGCTGGACTGCCACAAACTGTGATGGCGTCTGGAGAGGGAGCCTGTGTCCAGGAGATAGGGCAGGCAGAGGAGTCCTGAGGTTTGCGTCTCATTCAGTGATGCTGGAGTGAAACAGACACTAGCTGCACAGGGCTTTTTTAGAGTGGGAACCTTGCCTGCAGGCCAGGATGGTGCTGAGTGGTTTCATCACCTGCTAAGCCCTTCTCAAAGCCTGGCCTTGTATTTAATGAGTGTTCCAGTTGTGCTATAGAAAACCTTTGTGAAACACTGGCCAGCTGCCTAGAAAATGACTGCATGAGAACCCTGTGTTTTCTGGCTTTGGAGTCATGTGTTACCTGGCTATCTTTGACTGCTCCACTGCGCATCATCCAAGGACAATTCATTCATTCATTCATTCATAGCAAACGCCATTAACCTCCTACACAAGCCAAAAGGCTTCTGAATCTCGAAGATGCCCCATGAGTCTCTCCATGACACCAGCTAATTATCTCCTCATTAACAACATTAGCATTCCATTTGACATATACTTGTTAATTTGTTAATTGCACTTTAATTACAAAGTTATTAAGAGCTCAGAGGCATTCAACAGAAGATTGCAATTAACACAACCTGCAAAATTGCTCCCAGCAATTTGGAGATGTTATCGGAAACTGATTCTCAGTGCTCAGCTGAAGATAGAAAAGAGACAGGAGATTTATGGGCTGACATCACAAATACCCTCAGCTCTCCCTGAAGGTGTTTCCACTTGCACCCTGGAAAGAGCTAGGAGCTGCCATGTTGGGGTACTCATCATGTAACTGATTTCTCTGGCTCCTGTTTCCAGAAGCTCTGCTCCTCCTTGTGCAGAAGCAGGAAAGAGGAAGGAACAAAGGAGGCATTCAGGGGCTGAGTGGACTCAGTAACTCACATGAAGTATTTGGCTTCTCACACGTCAGGCCTGTGCATAGACACAAGTCTGAAAGTTCTGCCTTCAGTTTTAGAGAGCCCATAGTATCATCTTACTCCTCTTCAGTGTTGAACTATGCCTACATGTTACATCAGTTATCACCCTCACTGCCAGGGACTGTTCAGCAGTTCCTTGCCTAGCTCCATGCAGCTTTCTCACTCATCCTCATCCCAGAGCTCCTGTACTGAGAAAGGCTCTGCTTTGTTTTACTACAGGCCTCCATGGGTCATGTCTGGGCAGGCAGTCCTGCACTGAGCACTGGGTTGGAAGGTGGGGACTACAAGTCTCTAACTATGACTGCAGAGGGGTCTCCCAGGGATGAGGCTACATCCCTCATGATGCTCCTTCCCAGCCTCATGTGTATCAGCATCTCTTAGATTGCTGATCTGTGCATGCCTGAGACCAAGCTCTCCAACCCTTGCAGCTACAATAGTTAAAGAGAAAATAACCTGGTGTAACCGGCATCACACACTGTGCTTTGTCTGCTCCTTCCTAGCGTGCTGGTGTTCATGACTAATGCCACACTCTGCCCTGTGCCTCCTGAAGAAAACCAGGTGGTGGAGGCTCCCCTGGGCTTGATGAGATTTTCTTTCTTTCCATTTATCTCAAGAGTCTCACTCTGACGTCATTCCTTGGATTAGCTGTCAGATCTGCTGGAAACATGCACCAGTGAATATGGCCATTATCCACCCAGCCAAGGCAGACCAGAGCCCTGTCACTCCTGCATGAAAGGGGCACTGTGGATGGGAAAAAGCAGGACACTGGCCATAGTGCATGCTGAACCCAGAAAAAAATGATAAATACAGGGGATTTACAAATGGATTTCTTACTGGCCTTACTAATCATGAATTTCTTAAATGCTTTCATTTTGTACCCTATGAAACACTGGGAGTTATGAAATGCCAATGGCACTTTATAAAAAGGTCCCAAAGAAACGTTCTAACTTCATTTAAGGAGAACTTGTGGGGAATAATCTCCAGGTCAAAGATTAGGACATCCTAAAGAATGGGGGGAGAGAATTACATTTCTGCTAGAGAAATCTATAAAATAGTGTTCAGAAACCATGCAGATAGAGAAAGGAATTTATTCCCTATAAATTATATATACATGAGCTCATTTCTACAGATCTGTATTATGCTCATTTCAGCTGGCCTCTGTTCCTTTCATCCAGGTAAGGTTTTATTGCACAGTTGCCTTTGGGAATCCATCCCACTTTTGCAATGTAAAACACATCCCTGGAAGTATTGAGCTTTCCCTGCTCAGACAGCCCCTGTCTTTACCCTGGATCAGGGTGGTTTTCTTGTTGCACTGCTGACACCCCTTTTTGTTCAGACTCCCTCTGCCTTCAGCTTAACTACACCAATGCACACCAGCTGAAGTCTGCCTTGGGGAAAGTTGTGTTGTGTCAGGATAATGTACTTGATTTCATCCAACCTTACATTTCATAGCCATCATCACGACTTTTCTCCTCAAGGTGACTCACTCACCTTTTCCTGATGGAAAACTTAGGAGGACTTTGGGGATGACATGGAAAGTAAGGAGGCTAAAGGGATTCCACTTTTTTGGTTTATCTTTACAAATACCTGTTATAGGAGATTCCCAACAGCCAGATCAAAACTCAGCTAAGTGTGGTAGACAATTCAGCAGTCCTAATGGTGATTCCAAGGGAGAAAAATGCCAATGTTGAAAGCACTGACTTCCACATCATATTGCCCTCTTACACCTCTTTAAAGCATTCTTTGGCTTTGTCGAAGCATGTGCAGGCTGCAACAGGGTTTGGGTGCCAGCCATGCAATGCACACAGCCTGTGCTCTGGGACTACATGAACTCCCCATGCAGCACCACACCAGTTACTGTGCTGAACCATGGCACGCCAGCTAGATAAGATTTAATGTCAGAATGACTCAAACTGAAACACTTCAGTTGGAGTTTCCTAGCAGCAAACCAACATGCTCCAGCAAGAGTCAAATCTCTAAATTCATTGTACACAAATTGAGGAATTAAAAAGCGATTCCTCCAAGTTTGGCCCATGGTTACAGAAGGAATAAACCAGGTTGCAAACACTACTTAGTTCACAAGCAAAGCCCTAAATAAGAGAAAGTCAGTTCAGTTACAGCTCTGCAGAGTTCTGATGCTAGAACACTTGTGGGTAGAGCAGCTCCCAGAGGGGAGGACTTGGTTAATTCTGCCTTGCATTTCACTATGCTAAAGAAATCTCATTCCCGCTAGTGTGAAGTTATCAAAGCTGGAAATAATATAGGAGAAATTGTAATAATAATGATTATTACTACTTTGAAAAAGAGCCAGTTCCAGCAGGAAAGGGCCTCTGACAAATTAAAAACTATTCTTGCACTCATCATATATTTCTATCCAAAGGAGGGGAAAGTTATTCTTAAATTTAGGATGTTTCAAAGGATCACCCAGGCCTCCTTGGCCATCATTGATTTTGGTGAAAACTGGGGGAGAATTTAAGCGAAGAGTGGCCAAATGGGTTTCTGGACCTCGGGTCAGTAAAGCTATTCCCACCCTGTGCTGAGGTCATTCAGATCCTGTGCCATAGGCAAGTCTCCCTGCAGGTAGAGACATAGAATACAACAGAACATATCTGTTGGAAGAGACCTACAACAATCTTTTAGTCCAATTGCCTGGCCACTTCAGGGCAAATACAAATAGAAAGGAATGGACACCGAATAAAAATCAAAATAATAAGGGGAAAAGGGTTAGTTTGGGATAAGAGTTCAGCAAAAGTAAGGACTGCATGGACTTGGTGGGAGATAACTGCAGCATCCCACACCTATGGAAGGGAAAGGGATCCCTACAGGCACTTAGCCTTCTTAGCTTATCAGAAATTCTGCCATGCCATGTGAAAGGGGTACATGTGTGTGAGAGTCCTAGGAGGAAGAGCAGCTCTAAGCATGGTGTATTGTCATGGGTTCAGCAACAGCAGTCATCTTTCTCCTTTAAGAAGTAGCCAATGCAGCACTGTTTTTGGTTTTCAGCTTGGGAACAGTGCTGATAACACCAGTGTTTATAGTTATGGCCTAGAATGTTTAGGCTGGCCAAGGACTTTCTGAG
>JASSUY010005356.1:19030-31226 GCA_032466535.1 Forpus xanthops | reverse complement strand
ATCTCTGCCCAACCTGTAGCTGTGCCTGGGATTGCTCTGACCCAGGTGGAGGACCTTGCACTTGGCATGGTTAAACTCCCTGTTTGCTGCAGTTGTGGAAAGGAGAACAACATTTCCAACTTTATCATAGAATGTTACTCATTTAGAAAAATGGGGAAATAGAATGTGTGATTGCATAATCAGCACTCTAGGTTTCACGTTTACATGGAAGTGACATGAGAAGAAAACAATTTGACTAAATACTTCGCATGCCAACCACAAATCCAGATGTTGCCACTAAATTCTGGGCTCTCAGCAAAAATAGATCCCAATGGATATTACACCCAATCAACATGTTACAAGGAAAAGAAATACAATGCTGTGAGTTCTTGAGTATACCAGAACTAGACTCCAAGAAGACAAGCATCAATAAACAGAATAGCACTGCATATTTCTCTGAAATTAAGGCAAGCAAACGGTAAAGAAAAACCAAGTCTTTAAAAGAGGTTATTTTTTTACTCCTGATGCAGTCAATTTTATAGGAAGAAAAACAGGAGAAAATGAGATAAATGGAGCCTAAAAGCCATAAATTGGCATGCAGAAAATTTTTCCCCTCAGGTACTTCAAAAAGTGATCTGCAGCCCCTCCTCCAGCACTGCATGAGGCTGGAGTAAGATCAGCATGTCACAAAAGGGACCTGGCACATATGAGTTTGTGAAGGCTGTTCTCTGCGCTACAGCATGGAACTCCTGAGCACTGAGAGTGTGTAAAACCGGCCTTCATTTTAATCTATGTGTTCCCTGCTGGGCTGGAGAGTACAGCATCTCAAGATACTAGTAACATCCTGAACTAGTCATTCTGACAGACAGCATTTCATTGTGTGTTGTTGAAGCATTCTGCTAAGAAGTCTCAAGGCTGAAATCCTAACTCTACGATAGCTTGGGAAAATTAGTTAATCTTTATACAAGAAGAATTTATTCAGTGGATACACCTAAGAGACGTGAAATATATTCTTTATATGGTTATCTTTCATAAGAAGACATCTTTCATAGAAAAGATATAAAAGAGATAAACTTGATAGCAGTTCTTAAGCTAGCATCCAAACAGTTATTTTCTTACTTTGCACTTTAATTAAAGTACCCATTTTGACCACTTATTACTATTTTTGAAATATTCATCTGTCCAGTACTTGGAGCCTTTACCAAGCAAAATGCTGTATAGTGATCCCGAACTGTCAGCAAGGATGACTGAGGACAAAATGACAAGATATAAAATCCAGGTTAACAACTATACCATGGCTTTATACAGTATCATTTGAGAGAGAGAACTGATTTATAACTAAAGAACATCATGACACTGATGAAAATTCAGTATTATTTGGTGCTTCAGAGACATCTCAAGTGCTTTAGATACTTTCATGCAAAATCCAAATCCAAACATTCCATTTCCGAGCATGACATTGAGGAATGTCATAGTTTCATTGCTTTAGTGCACTTAAGTGTATCATAAGCCATTTCTTTTTGAAACCTTAGATTACTTCTTAAGACTGTAACTTAAAATTAGAGATAAATTACTGAGAGTATGCTAAATAAGTGATATTGGCCACAATTTCCCTTTAGTATTTTTTTAATATTCCTATTATCCTGCTGTATGGTACGTCTCAAGCTCAACTACCTCAAAGCACCTATTACAGCAAAGAGAGAAGAGATTCTAACCCCCTTAATCAGTATGTAGCTACTTAATTAGAAGGATCAATTCCACCAGGTTCAACTGAATACTTAGATAATTTTTTGCTCTATGTTATAAAAATATCAAAATAAAACCCTGGATTAATGCAGAAACCCCCTTTTCCAATGTAGAGATTCATTGTGAATGCCAATTAATTAAGAAATATACTTGCATGATAGTTTCTGCTTCATCTCAGGTTTGCTATTCTATTTGTTCTACTTAATGCAATCTATCATATAATGTTATTGTAAAACTTGTACATTGACATGAAAAGGAAATTATTATCTCTTCCTTCATCTCCCATTTATCACACATCAATTCAACATATCAGGATATCTACCTAGAGCAATATGATCTGACTGAGCATTCATGTTTAAAGCTTAATTACACATTTCTAGACACTTGTAACTGGTACTGTTTGACACATCAGCTGCATAGTAAGTGACAAACTGTGATTCAAAACTGAAGCTGAGAGGCACGCAATCCACTTCCTCCACTTTAGCAATGTAACTTTAAGCTTTACACAGACTGCAATGCCCACTCAGACAGCTCCTATTCAAGATTTTTAACTCTATCATTTTTTTCCTGTCAGTGAGATAAACATGCTCTTCACTATTGGCTCTACAGGTATCCTGGTACACATACAAGCCAGAATCTCTTTTGCGCCACACCACAGGTTCTGCTAGAACCGAAGTAATTTTCCCAGGAAAGACCAAGATAACAAGATAACAAGAACAGCTTTATCCAGATAGAGGAATAAAATACATTTTGACTTTTCAACACCACAGATAGTTTTCTAGGTTGACATTTACTGGAAACAGCAGTGGCACTGAATCATTAGCAAAAAGAATAACCTTGACTTGAAAGAGAGGGCTAAGAGCCAAGAGACACACTTTCTTCTGGGTTCTGCATAGTTTTTAGCCTGAGTACTTCAGCTGACCTCTAATTCTTTTGTCCTTCTGACACTTTCATATTAGTTTCTTAGCCTTTTGTGTTTCTCACTCCTTTAAGCAGGGATGGCACTATGACCATTGTACAACACAACTAATGCTCAAAATG
Source organism: Forpus xanthops (assembly GCA_032466535.1). Classification (NCBI taxonomy): domain Eukaryota; kingdom Metazoa; phylum Chordata; class Aves; order Psittaciformes; family Psittacidae; genus Forpus; species Forpus xanthops. Next base: position 28,460 of record JASSUY010005356.1, on the reverse strand, counting down.
GGCTTTTTAAGTCTGCTAATAAAAAACATTGGCATGATGCAAAGGAGCCTCACCATAATGCTAAAACCACTTTGCAACTGGATTTATTAAAATACAGTATGTAGAAGAATCTATGTATTTGAAATTATCTGCTTATTTACAATTATTACCAGCAGTTACGTATGAATTTTGTCATGTATTGCTGGCTACTGAACTAGATCCTCTTTCCTCACTAAATTCTGACTGTTGATAGCACTACTGAATTTTCTTTTCTACTTCCCAATTCACTTGAAATATACTGTATTAAAATCGTTTTTTTTTTCAGAAATGATCACTACATGCAAGTCCATTTTTGACTGAGACAATGGCTGGTGTTGAAGGAATGGTCTGCAGTTCCTAAAGAAGTTATGAATTAAGATAATGAAGTATTTTATTAACCTGTGTCCCAGACAAAAGGTTCTTGATCGACAATATGGGGAAATGAAACATCTCTGTTTATTCATAGGGGAGATTCGACATGGAAATCAGATACTTTTGCTGCCATGGATGTAGATGTAGGTGTGCTTTTGTAGCAAAGGAAGGAAGGAGCGGGGAGCAGTGTTTTAGGGCTGTCAGTCATTTATGTGACAATTTTTAACTAACACATCAGAGGTATTACATACTGTATAATATAGTATAAAAAAGAAAGTAAAATGTCAGTAGTCACAGCACGATGCTTTTCTTACTTTAGGGATTTTCAAATTTCTATGAAGCAATAAAAGTGTGAAGACAATCTGAACTCCTTTCTCACATATCCTTAAATGTAGTGGCCATCAGTTTCTTTCTCTCTTAAAAGCTCCATATGCTGGAACTCAAAAGTAACAAAAGTTCAGCAGGTACTGTGCCCAGGTCACTGCAACCTGTCCCTTTAAGAGGAGCAGATAGTAAAACACCCCACAGCTGCCTCTGATCATGGTGAGCCAGTGCCTTGGTACTTCATAGGGCTCTTTTCTCCTTCTGGAGAACCCAATGGATTCTCTACATTCAGTCCAAATTAGGCAAAGCTTAGGAAAAGTCTAAGGCTGCTATGTGGAGCAAGAGTGCAGTGAATCAGAAAGCTCTCTTTTTTTTTTTGGTGACTAATAGCAGCCCACACATTTGATAGTTGCAAGATACCAGGGTAGGAAGCACTACGAAGCCCTCTCCCACCATTTTGCCACACTTTCCACCTTTCCTTCAGTCCCCTATGCAATGGAAAAGACCAGACTAGAGTTAATAAGGGATGGATGGTATTAATATGTCTGTTTCCAGGCCTTCATGCGACTGAATAATTAAGTGATTTGCATAAATGCTTATTTCCCTCTTAGATCTGGTTTAGCAAAACAAATAATGCTATCTTAGATGTCACTGCTGCAACCTCTAATCCTTTCTAACGACAGGTAATTTCTCATTTACACTGCTCCTCAGTCACATCTTGCTATGCTGTTTGCATTGCAGAAGTGTTCAAAACAGAAACTAGGGCCACAGTGTAATAGCCCTGGAAATAAAATGGAGTATGAGATAGTGGGTGAATGGAAATGGCTTCCTAATTATTGTTAGTAAAACTAAAATCTAGAAATGATCTCTCTTACATATATAGCAATTATGTCTAAAACCAGAAAAAACATATAGAAAATACTACCTATAAAGTGTTTATATATTAATGAAACTGTGCCTTATTTAAGATGTTAGTAGGTGATTTTGATCCCAGACAAAATAGCACAACAATGATTCATGTCATTGAGTGAGTTGCATAAGCATAAGGGAGTTGTAAATTCGACACACAAAGTTATGGCATTCAATATATTAAACAAATCCTAAGTGCATCCATTTAACCTATGTAGTGATGCCATCAGTGCTATACAACTGCCTTCTGCGGAGCTTCCCCCCCTCCCCTTACCTGAAAGGATGTTTAACAAAGTGGTATTAGCATCATATACCTTGTAGTAAGTGATTTAAAGGCAGATGCCCTCTTGCAAATGTAGATCATGCACACTAAGGCAGGAGGTATACTACTGTATGTGTTATAATCTCTACTAAGCCATGAAAGAAATTCAAGACAAAGAGTGACTTTGCAGAGGTGGATGGGGTTATCGGTCTGATTCAGACATCAAAACTAAGGGAGAAGTTTTCACTGAGTTCACAGGGCCTTGTTCAGACCTCTTACTTTGGAACTTTGGACCTAGCAGCCCTTTCCATACTCTGTAAGGCTCCCATATGGCTCACTACCAGACTGACACTTGATAGTAACCCATTCTGATCTATAGTCAATCCAAGAGCTGCTCATATATTCATAATTCTCTTGTTCAGCTGTATGCTGCTCTTTTTCTGGAGTTCACTACATCCCATCCCTGCGCATTATACAGAAAGAATAAGCACAAATTATGGTGGTGTGTTACTAATTGATTGCATATATTGGCATATCCCATGAATTACCACAACTAAGAGTTGAAAGACAAAATCAACATAACACTGGAAATTAGAAACAAAACCAAAACTGAAATAATTTAAATTTAAATTTAAAAGTGCATACTACTCTGTTTTCTCAGAGGGTGCAAATCAAAATTACCACTGCCACAGCAAAGGAACTTCTACATGTTTCTCTTTGACCTGTGTGGAGCCAAGCACTTGGTAAAAAAGATGACAGAAAGACTGTAAGCCATCACTCTGTTTCAAGTGCTATTAACTATGTGGAACAGTACTAAATCCATGGCAAATGACATGTGGCTCTCAAATCACTCATGTCCTTTCACAGCTGTGAAATTATGGATTTCAGTGGTTAATAATCCTGACAATAATGTCAAAATTAACAAAAATGCTTTAATGACAAAGAAGCAAGTATCATCACTGAGAGTCTGTTCTTGTTATTTTGAACATTCATCTCTACATGGAGAGAGATATACGGGAATTATGGGGATTGTAAAGGGAAAAGAGGAGAGGAGAAGAAAGAAGAATCGGACATGCTTCACATTCATCATGAATGAGAAGACAAAGTATTTCTTTCCTCCTCAGAAGCCAAAAGAGTTAAAGGAGGAGATTGGCATAACTGAAGGCACACACAGTAAGTTGCTGACATTGTATAGTATTGCCTGTATTACAACTGTACAATACCACACAGAGCTGATGAGTTGTGACAATACCACAGAGCTATTCTCAGTTGGGAGAACGTGAAGACATTAATAAAACTGCTAAATATCAGAACATCACATCGTTCAGTTTTGTTGGTAGAAGCTTTTCCATTCACTAAGTAAATCTGTCCTCTCTGCATACCTAATGGGTCACATAGGAGGGAAACAGCTCAAAAGAAGCTATAAACCCTTCAGGGAGCCTGTCAGCTAACTCGGTAAAAAAATTCTTATCTATTTTTTCCTATTAGTTCTAACAATACATAATGTACACAGCTTTGTAGTCTCAAAGCATCCCACAAAACAGATAAATCAACATCCTTACTTGAAATACAGGCACTCCAAGATAGGGAAAAATGAAATATCTCACAGGGATAACCCAGCACTAAAGATGTAACTGTAGAAAGACTGCTAGTCTTCCCAAACTCAGCGTGGGGCTCTACAATGACATAAGAAAAGTCCACAATTAGGTTCAGTGCCCCAGAGATGGAAAACAAGACAGCTCCTAAACAGGCAGCCTCACTCAAGGGAAGGTTAGAAAAGCAGGAGCATAGTTGTATGCCTGATGCTAACTGATTTTCAGTTACAAACTAGATCAAGTTTGTGTCTTGGCCATTTTCATTTCAAGTGGAGAATTCATCCACATTCACCAAACCTGAAACTCCCTGTAGTGCATTTCCTTATGTACAACGGGAACTTAGTAAGTCATTGCCAACTGCAAATACTGTCTGAGAGCAATGTGCTTATCAAGGATCTGTTAACCAGGTTTCTTACAAGAGTGGATGCACACTATAAAATACATTTTCAACTTGTTCTGCAAATGTGCCCCTGCAAGTTATCCATGCTGCCTAAATGCATCAGTTCTTCACCAGCTGACTCAGTTGACTTGTTCAATATTCAACACATCATGTATTTTGAATTCTGGTAAACTGTATCTATGACTATAAAATTCCTCAGCAGTTCATCTGATGCCAAGCTTTTAATGAGCAGTGCTCCATAAATTGCAGGACCAGCTTCTTTGCTTTTATTTGTTTTAAAATCAAGCATCTGCTTTTCAAAAGCAGGCTTACACATGTGTTCAAAATCAAAATGCAAGAGGGGTAGCAAGCTAAAAACCTGGGTTAAACATGCATTTTGGCTCTCATTTGGGAAAATGAAGCTTCTATCTTTCATATGTAATTTATTTAACCAAGAAGTGAGCATTAGTGATGGTCATCTGGGGAAACTGCTGCAATCTCTCCTGATAAGAATGGTCAATGGCTGCTCCACATTAGAAAGAAAGGAGATAGACAGATAAAGAGATAGGGAAGAGAAAGGGAAAAGGAAGATCAATCCACAGAAACCACATCAGAATTAAAGTCAAAACCACTTGTTTCATTAGGGCTGGATCCAGATACTAACATTACCCAAAACTTTAAATGAAGCCTTACATTACTTTTTGCGCACTTTCTTTCACTACTTTAAGTATGTAATGTTTTAGACATAAAGCCACTGTAGGTATTAAGTGAAGTATTTTAGAAACAGCTACTTATCTAAAATCCAAAGAAATTTGAAAAGCATCTAATCTAGACATGACTGTATGCAATAAAAGTGTAAGGGACACTATGAGCTAGCTAACAGAAAACAGAATCACTTCTCAGGCTTTCACTGCCTGAAAATTAAGATTAATTTTTTTCTTCTTTGTGGGGCTGGGGGAGGTTTGGGGTTTTGGGTTTGCTATTTTTTTTTTTTTTTGAATATCAGTTAAGTTTAAACCATCCAATAAATTTTCTGATGTTACTTTCCTCCTGCCTATTTTCCATTTGAAGACTGAATTAAGCAGGAAAAGAAAAAATCTTGTGGCAAACTAGTTTTGTGCATTTGGTCACAAGGAGCATAGCTCGGAAATGATGCATCAGTCTAGGAACAGCAGAATAGCAGAGAAGATAATTATTAGACTTGGAAATCACATAAATGCCAGGATAGCTGCAGAGAAGCCATGGCTGGACACACTTTCCCTTGAAATATGTTCAAGTTAGGTTCAGTTGTGGGATATGAAAGCAAGTTTTCTGCTGGTTCTTCAGGTTCTTTGGGATGTTACACAAGCTCTCCTTCCCCTTTATCTTCATAACAGTACATAAATATTTTATGAACTGGGTTTCTCTGACCCACTGACTGATTTGCATTTGTCTCTTTGAAATTGTGTCTCATATGCTATATGAAATTCATCACCCTTGTCTGTCAAAAAAAAAAAAAACAAATCCAACACAAAAAAAACTCCCACAACAGTAATCCTGTTTCTTGCCTATGCTACAAGTCAACTCAAAGCACAATAATTTTCCACTTAATGTTAATGTCAAGGTTGCATGGAGACAATTGTATTCTGATATTAGAAGCAGTAAAGCTCAAACAGCTTTTAATTAATTCTTTAACACCTTAAGTTAGCCACTCCCAAAGATACGAATAAAAGGAACAAGGGAAGAATGTATTCTCTTTCAGTGTGGATTAATGTAAATCTTCATTTCTACCAGAAAAATGGAAATATGTGTCTACATATCTTATTGTGTATCTGGTATTACAGATAACAGTGAAACACGGGATATTCTAATGCTGTTCCAGGCTAACATTCAAGGCTTCATACAGTGCACAAGGTTTTGCAGTATTATAGAAAAATGAGTATCTAATGCAAGGCATTTTATATACCACATTGGAGTATCTCAGTTCAACACAGCTAAATAGGTTTGCATTAATGAAACTTTCTAGATTCTTCCAAACTTTTCCAGTTTAGAAAAAGTGGGTTTATTCCCCCCCCCCCTACTTTTTCCCATCTGTCTTCATTCTTATTTCTGTGGAATAGAAGGAAAAACTGATGCCTGAAATTACAGTCAATTGCAATTCTGGAATCTAAGCTAGTACAATTGGTTTGACAAGAAATAACTGATTTTCTTCTGAGATTACCTTCGTTCCCTGTATAAGATCTGAAATTGCTGTTCTGTTTCTCAGTTGAACTCAAAATTAAGCATGATTTAAAACGCTTGCTTATAAACTGACCCTTTTATTTTATATGTTCCAGAAAAATCTCTCATCACTATTTCTCCTGAGCCTATAAATATCCTTTGCTTCAGCTACATTTACGGAATTTATGTGGTGGAATAAAAGCCTTGCTGTGTCACTGGGACCAAACAAATATAATCCTCACAGATTCACTTTCAGGAAGTTCTGATTTTGCCTTCTCTTACAGTGTATAGGGTTTTCCCCTGCATGAATATCACTGCTTTGACCAAGTTCACCTACCTAGCTCTCTGCAAGATTTCAGGAATTCAGTGACTCCTCTGCAGGTTTCCCATATCTCAAACAGTGCATCAGTACACGGGCAGGCTGGATAGTCAGGCTGCTGTATTTTTTCCACCACATGTTAGACTTGTCCAGCATGCTAAAATCAGTTTTGGAAAGTCAGGAGTATATTAAATCTGGCCATCTTTCTGGTGAAATAATATTTCCATTAAAAAAAAAAAAAAGGCATTAGAAAAACACAGTCAAAGCCCAACTTCCTTCAAGTGAAAATCATACTACCAAAAGTTTAAACTGGAAATGTCTTAGAAGTGACAGACACGTAAGCCTTTATCATTAGCACTGTGGCTTGAGATCTGAAGAAGCTCACACTTCTATCAGTTGCTCTTTTTACTATGGTCCTTGAATAGAGTCTCAAGCTACACGGCAGGTGAGAACACTGCCTACTGCCCTACAGACCCAGCCTCTGAAGCCAAGAACAGCGCAGTAGTTTTAATGGTGCAGTGGACTAATTTTTCTGACAGTCACAGCACTCACAAGAGATATCAGACAGACAGGGTCAAGTTCCTGCATTTAGGTTCCCGATTCTGATCACAGTCTCAAAACCAGGATTTTTAATGTTAGAAGAGTTCACTATGTCTTCTGAAAAAAAAAACAAAACAAAAAAAACCAACCAAACAAAAGAGCCCACTATCACCTGAAACTCTTGGTTTTCTCTTTGTCTTGTGCATCGCTATGAGGGGGGACACTTTTCAAATCACAAGAGTTTCTCAAAAACAGCAAGAAAAATTCCTCTAGCTCTACTATGACAGAGACAGAAATTGCAAAACAGGAGCTTGATTGAGGAAGGCACAACTCTGGCATTTACACATCCTTCAGTATACTTGCAAATATTCTGGTGATAAGAAAATCCTGCAGCTGACCAAGCAAGAAGCACTGCATTTTGCTCATCTACCTGGTTTTCTTCTGCTTTTCTGGCTAAAAAAAAAAACAAACCAATTTTCCTTTTTTGCTATCTCCTCTTGGGATGGGAAAAACTTCAAAAGAAAATTCTCTTTCCTCAAATCTGCAATTTCCAAAGTGTGTTACTGAAACAGAAAACATGAAAAAACAATCTCAATGCAATAAATTTCAAGTATGTGACCATTACGGAACTCTTAATTAGCCTATAAATGGAACAGATAGATTTACAGTGGCTTGCTGAACAAGTGGAATCATGCAGAGCATGCTATGCCTTTCAATAAAACCCTAAAATGCGCATACATTACTTCATGCACTTACCAGACAGAATGGTTTCTCCCACTCACTGTCTCAGGAATGTGCTTAGAAAATTCCACTTCTCCTCAACTCCTACTTCAAAATTCCTCCCAATTATGGTCATGTTTTCAGCTCTTGTTTAAAAAGCATTTAATGGTCTTTTATTACCTGCAGATCATTTTTTTTCTAGAAAAGAATCCAAAAGAATTAAAACACGGCACCTACACATTGCTGTTTCCATGATAAACTGTCATCTAAAGAAGCAAAATATGGTGGCAGGAAAGGTGGAATCTCCCTACTGATCTGTCTCAAACTTCCCCTGAGATATAGGACAAAGTACATAGGGCTCTTGACTCTTTAATAAATAGTGTCATGTTCTTGAGGTCTCATTCTGCCTACCCTCTCTCAGAGGTTGCCTACCCCAAAGAAAATTTGCCCTAGTCCTAGTAGAAACCTAGCTTCTGTGATAGTTTAAGACCCTACGCTGTGGTCCAAGTTGGCAAAGCCAAAATTACATTCCCTTTTGCTTCCAACAGCACCTGGGCAGCAACCTCTGTCTTTGGAAAGGGGAACTGTCTGAGCAAGGCAAAAGTATGTTATACCACATCACTAAGCCGAAACAAATTTGCCCATCACAGCTCTTCATTTTATCAAACCAGAATAATACAGTTCCTCTCCTCTGGTAGCGTTGTGAAGCCAGCCTTGTTAATGTCTCCAAAGCTGTCTGGAATCCTTCGAGATCAGCACCTATGGAGGACCAAAACTGTAAGACTGAAATAGCTGTGGCTTTCATGGTTCAGTGACTTTCTCAGACTTCAGTGTTAACAATTACAGGGGCTGGATTTCTCGTCCTTTGTCCCTCTGAAAAAAGCTTTCAAAAATTGCAGTATAAGTCCAGGGTGGGAGGGTAGGTTACAACAAGGAAAGATAAAAAGAGGGGGAAGTAAGGCTCATGTATCCTGTTTCTTTACCTGCATTATCACACACCTACACAAATTAAGACATGGTTTCTTTCTTTCCTCACCTCCTTAAAGAATAAATTTATGAAGTGCAAATTTAGAAGCAAGTGGTATCAGCAAATGTGTCCGTGAACTTTTGTTTTTTAAAGACTGACTATGTGCTGTAAATAGGTTAAATCATCTATTTCAGGGAAGACAAGCAATCTGTTCTCTCCTTATCATGTTTACTTCATGCTGAGTTCCAGTAGTACCACATAAACTCAGAACATTCAGTTTTACCACCCCCCCATGAGAGGGTACAGAAAATGGGAGGGGACATACAGTTACACTGCATTCAGGTTTTTGTGTATTATGTGCATTCAGGTTTCTGTGTGTGCTTTTCTCTGGGTTTTGTGTATTACTTCACATGCCTACTACTTGCTTGAATGAGCTGTGTTTAGTTAGATTTAACTAATTGAAGAAAATCCACATGGTTATTTCTAAACAGTACATCAAATCATAGCTTTAAGGGAATAACATTTTATGCTCAGTAAAATAATTACAATTTTAATAAGTCATATCTTTTTCATTAACCATGGCAAACCTCTGGGTGTGCATTAAATAAAATCTTGTGAATAGCTGCTGGCTCTTAAATTTAGGTTCAACTAACAAAACAAAGACATTAATGTAAAAATGTATTAATGAAAAATGATGCTTCTGAAATGCATATCAAGTGCAGCCATGAAAAATTCAGAAAATTAGTAAATCATAGAATCATAGAATAGTTAGGGTTGGAAAGGACCTTAAGATCATCTAGTTCCAACCCCCCAGCCATGGGCAGGG
>JASSUY010005356.1:0-18930 GCA_032466535.1 Forpus xanthops | reverse complement strand
AAGCCATGCTGGCTGTCACCAAGCACCTTGTTGTTTTTCATGTGCCTCAGCATGCCTTCCAGGAGAATCCGCTCCAACATTTTGCCAGGCACAGAGGTGAGGCTGACTGCTCTGTAGTTCCCCGGCTCAAATCATCTACCTGGGACTTCATCTCTGGTTACAGATGAAGTTGCACTTCTGGCTAAGGCCATTTGCCTTCTTTGTTTTCTGCACATACCAGACAGGATATGGACTTGACATTATCAGCAGAATACACTGCATCTCTATCTCTTGAGCAGCTCTCAGTCTGTCCTGAACACCTGAAGAGTCACGATGAGCCTAGCAAATGTCAATGTAAACAGCCCATGTGGTTGTGTATCCCCTTTTTGATCCTTCTTTCTGCAGGCACAGAGAAGACACTGCCACGACAGGAGGCAGCATGGGCTGAGCACATTGTGTTCCTAGTTGCTGACTGAGCATCACTTGCTTGATAGAATGGGAATGCAGAGGAAAAGAAGCACATTTTCCCACAAGTTACAAACATTGACTCAGTGTGACCCATACATCCAGCACAGGGGTGGAGATGACACATTGTCACTGCTTGCCTTTGCCAGAAATAATAAAATGAAAAGCATACGAGAAATTTTCAATTACATTTTTGAACCACAAGAACCACTACAGTAAGTCTTTGTAGACACTGATTTATATTTACAGTAAACTTTTCTAAAGTTCATTTCCAAGTAATCGCTTTTCTTTGCTAAGGTTTCCTAAATTAAATGACTGAAATTTATGACATGAAGGCTGTGGTGCTCGGGCAATTTGCATAAAGTATCTTAGTATACATTTAAAGGACGTAAAGTTAAATTTATGCTCCTTGCCTAGTTCCTTTAGACCCAGGACTTGAGTATTTTCCAAGATGAACTCCCTAAATAGCACCAGACCTCTGCAAACCTGGAGTATTTCCTCATGTTGATGCAGTTGATGGTATTAATTGGGAAGGGCAGCAGATTTTGATGCATTGGAGATTTTTGGGCCTGACAAATTGACTGCAATAAAAACATGGTTGTTAAATCCCAAACTGCTGAAAGATTTATTCAAAAATAAAACTGTTTATGCAGGATAATACATGTACTTTTGATCAGTGTGCTATAGACAGAGTTTCTGTACAGCAGCTAAGCCTTATAGCAGCTGATAAGCCCAGAGCACAAGGTGGAACAGACATATTTTTTATTTCATTGCTGCCTGGCCAGTGTTTACCGGCACAAACTGTTTCAGACACTTCTGCAGCATGACAATATTTGCAAGAGTCTCCTTCCGAAATGTGCAGAATTTAATTCCAAGTAAGCAGGAGTGTTTTGACACAACTTATCAAGTGCTACCAAACAGAGCAGATTCAGACCACACTTGTTCCATTTGCTAAATTCAAAGTTTCCCATGTGCAAGCCAAGGGAATTAGGCTAGACAAAAGTGGGGGGGTTGTACATATTTTTTTCTTTAAAGCCAACTACTATGGCCATGTACGTCTGTTGCCAGCAGACTGAAAGTTTAATTGAGGCAGTAAATTTATTTCCCATAGAAGAATGGCGGTAGAGAAAATAAAAACATTTTTACATCTCCTTTGCTAACCTTTTTCTAGATACCAAAACTTTACTTGGCATTCTGTATTCCATTTTTTTCCCTTTTAAACTGGACACAAGGCAGTTATCTCAGAAACTATTTCCAATTATATACGTGGTCATTTGGTATAAATCATTTTACAACTAAAACTTCTGCCACAGGTTTCATCAGGATGATGATTTCTAATACAGTAGTACTGAAATACATTTATTCTGCAGGCTGTTCTATCAGCACTGCAGGGAAATTATAGTGTTCTGGGTTTTTTTTTTTCAAGAGTAATATATTTTTGAGCATAGAAGTTTTTCCTCTAGGAAGCTTTCCTAAAAGACTGGGTACTTCTTCAGCACTTACTGCTTTGAATAGTGAAGGTTTAAAATCTTCAGCATTCATCTGAAAATTATGAGTAACACTGAATTTGACTAAATTACAGTCCTGTGCAGACAATCTGGCCAGTTATCAAGGTTGCTTTATAAATGCTAAAGGAAAAAAAGACAATAAAACCCGCTGATATACAGAGAACAGGAATCCTTGCTGAGCAACAGATCTTGCCCTCTCCTGTAATGCTAGCTTAAATGAAGAAACTGACAATTCCAATCTTCTGTGATATAATCCTGATGGTTTCAGTCTAGTAAGGGATTAGTTTTCTTACCTTCTTCACCACAATCTATGCTCTTTGGAGATGAAGAGCAGAAATTCTTATGCCCAATTAAGCGCACGCATGGTTTATTCCTGAAGCCAAAATCTAATACACTGACAATAAGTGATAAATTCCATTTTGCTGGACATGATTCAAAAGAAAATAAAGGTCATATTTCTAATGAAATGAGGTATTAACTATAGGAGAAGAAACATCTGGAACATGCCTGATGGTCATTTCCAATCTTTAAAAACTTATGAGGCCCCAATAGTTAATTTGTGGAAAATGTCCCTGCTGTTAAATCCCATATGTCTTCCTCAAAAGACCTGAAAGCTTCAAACAGCCGTCTAAGAAAATGCCTTTATATGCCAATGACCAAAGACCAATTAATTAAATTGGTCTTTCCTCAGCAAAGAAACAACATAATGAGAATATTGAAGAGTACAAGTGTACTTGTAATGTTGAATGCAGGAGCTGTACCTGCATGTTAGCTTTCTGGCCCTGCACATAACATGATCACCTTGATTTGCAACAAAGACAATTTTTCTGTGAAGAAATGTACTAAAGCAACTTTATCTTGAAGGTCCACAAGCCGCAGGGCTCAGTCCCAACTATGGAGAAGTTACACCTTGTGAAAGACTCATTGTTGCTTGCTCACTATCAGAAGAATACAGCTGAGATGCAAACCAGGACAGCTTGGCTCCCTGGCTTGCACCAACTTTTTTCTGCCAGCTTCAGCACAACTGGGCTACAGAGAAGGTTATGTCTACTCATTTGGGTAGTTGTTCACCTCACTGCTTAAGAGAAGAACAAAACAAATTTAAGATTGAGCAATCAACCTATTCATATCTTCATTTAATACCTGCAGGTGACATCCAGTAACGCTCTAGCATAACAGGATCCATTGACAGTGGCACGGTGCATTCAACACTATAATGCCAAACCCCAAGGTAATTAGATTCTTTGATGAACCAGAAACACAGAGAAGGGAGAGTAGAAATAACTCAAATCCAAAACAAAACACCTGGGACTCTAAAAGCCCAAGGCTGAAAAAGACGTCATGAAATACTCATGTAATTTCCTTAACTAATCCTGAAAATGTACTTGGCAAATTCAGTTTCAAGTTCTAAGATAAAGAATTTTCAATAAATATATTCAAGCTACAGGCTTTTTCATTCTTAAAGTGTATCTGTGAGGAATAAATAACAGCAATTGTATTAACTACATTTATAGTTATAATTTTCATATGGGTTATGAACACATTTTTAAGGAGAAATTTATACACATTGTGTTTGATCACCTGTGCAGACTATGAATTTGCAGTAGTAGAACTGAAATTCAAAAGGAACTTGAATTAGAGGAATAGCCTGCACTAAACAGAAGGCAATTCACTTACAGCAGCTGCAAAATATTGCCTTTCAGTAGGAGTTATCAACTGCACAAACTTTTTCTTGCAGAAAAGATCTGCGGCTTACTGATAACCAAACCTGGAGATGAGGCAGCAGTGACTTGAGGTTGGGAAAAAAAGAAAACATCATCTTATTGGGATGTATAAAAGTGAATGGCTAAGTAAAACATAAGACATCCTGTTTAAATTAAGGCAATAAAACAGCTGACAAAGATTTTCCAGGTCTGTCAGAGGAAAGGAAAATGCATTCACCTCATATCCAAACATTCAGATCAGAGAGGTAATACACCTCAAACTTGGCTGCTATCTTACTATGATTTGGAATGACTTGAAGAACATTTAGACCCACACTGCCTCAGAACTTGGGTGTCGTAACAGGAACAAACCTGTAAGGATCATCATTTCGTTTTAATTTGCAGATCACAACTTCATGGATAAGAATAATACAAGATCTGTTGTTCTTGTGATATTTCCTACCCATCACCTTTGGAAAGAGAGTAACATGCCCTCCGATACACAGATGCTTTGACCAGATATTCTGCTGAGGTAAATTCATGCCAACAAAGAACTTGATGAACTTCCTTCCAATTACCCAACAGTGAAAGTATTTTAGGAACTTTAGGACTCAGAACAAAATACCAAGGCAGCACTGGTCAAACTTGAGCTAGAACATTGTGTCTAGTTCTGGGTGTCACTTTTAATGAGAAATATGCCCAAAACCACAAGTCCTCTGGACTTCTTATTTATTTTGACTAAGAGTCATCAGAGGTATATAAACCAGTATCTGTGGAAAGATGGAAAGAACTGATTTTACTCAGGATATGTAAGGGAAGAGCGGAAACATTATCATACACTTCAGATGTATGTGAGATTTACCGCTTTTTTTGTAGCACTTGGGAATTGCCAAGTGATCAGATCATAGGCTGAAACTGCATCAAGAAAGATAGAAGTTAAACAATTTAAAAGCTATATAACTAAAATTATACCTAAGACTGCCTGGGGAAAGTGTAGAATTTTTTTTTGAAAGCTTTTAGGATGAAGTTATTTCCACATGTTTTAATAATGGAATTTCCTGAAGGAGGATAGACTACACAATTTATTAAGATATCTTAAATCCATGTTTTCTAGAGGTATCTGTACAGATGCAAAGCAGCAACTGCTGGTTTGTTCTCTGCATTCGTAACTGGCCAGAAGCAAGCCAGGTTCAGTTTAAGAGCTGTAAAGAAACCACCAAGTGAGTGCTAGCCATGCCTAAGCTAGGCAGTCCAGCTAAGATTCTATTAAACACATCCCACTTCACTGAGCAGCAGCTGAGCAGCAAAAGCAACTAGCTCCATGGAGAACAGCTGAGAGAAACCATCCTGAGCAGCAGTGTTTAATTTGTTCCTTCAGCATTAAGACAGCAAGTTTCTCCCTGCTACTGGAATGCTGGCAATGCCTGCAGGAGCTGGGTCCAGCCATGGTGAACCCGGGATGCACCTGATACACCCGGGATGCTGCAGCTGTAAAAGGAACATCTGCTTTAAGGAAAACACCTTGTTCTCCTATCAGATTGCAAACCAAAGTGCAACAGATTTCCCTATGCTGCTAAGACAAGCAGAAAACTAAGTTCTAGGACGGCTAGTACAGATCAGTTTGAATAAAGAGCGAACTCAAAAGGTGAATAATCTTGCCTATTCATTATATCACATCACAACATGTCATATCTAATTAGAAGCCCCTGAACTGCTTCCAAGTGCCTTAGGTTTGTTTTCTTTTTCATTCTTAGGAGTAGCACAACCTTTGCAAAGTTCCTTGTTCTCCCTGTTAGTATCATTTCCTCCAGTTTTAAAATGCTATGCTGATAGATTTTTACAGGGTAAAAATCAAATATTTATTAGAAAATAGTCTTTGACAGCAGGTTTTTAAACTGTTTTAAAATACCTTCAGACTGCGCAAGGAGTATTATATTATCTACAGTACTCCTTAAAGCTTATTTACTACTGTGATCAACTGCAATCAATCCAGCCTTAATCCTCACAAGGCAAGTACAAATACTCTTTGCTTACAGATACAAAAGTTATCTGCGTGCATGCCAGTAACCGATTAACATGAACATAAATTTAGACTGTATCTCAAAGATACATCAAATTTGCGCTTTAGCAAAAATACCTGAAGAATTAGAGAGAGATCTATAAAACAGGGTAACATGATTCTTCTCTGTGAAGACTTGGTTTGGCTGCCCCTTGGCTTAGTGCCGGAGACAGAACAAGAGGGAAAATGAAGAAAATGGATTAAGTCTGGGCAGCTGAACTGATTGGCCTTGGAAGCAGACAGAAGACACCAAAAGGACAGAGTGGTGGGCGGGTATCCAGGAAAGCCTGGAAGATGTTTTGGAGATTGCAAAGCTTTAAAACTGATTCTAGAACAACCTGAAAGGCTTGAATGTTTTGGGGGGATAGTATGAAAATCTTCAAAGGGGCATCCTGAAGGATGTGGGGGAATCCTTCATGTTCCCTCACAGAGAAGCACTATTAACTATGGACATAATCATTTCCTGTGCTTATCTACTAGAAGTACAGGAGATTGCTGAAGGAACTGACAACTGGATCATGTTAACAAATTATTAAATTACAGAAACTTTCCCCGCTCCAAACCTCTAACAGCAATGCCTAAGAAAGTTCAGTTATGCAGATGTGCAAATTGAAGCTTGGACAAGTTACACTGCCTGCCAGCAGCCATGAAGGCAATCCAAGAGGAGATTTAAAGTAGGACAGATATGATAATTCTTGTAGTATGCTCTAGCTACTATCCCACTTTGCCCCAACCCCGGTAAATAAACCTGCTATTATCCTTCTTGAAAGAAGTTCATCCAACAGTACTCTGCTGGATACGGCTCTTCATTTGTTATTTATTTCTCTAGCTGTCAGGAAACATGAATGGTAAGGCTCACAGAATTTTATGCAGCACATTTTACAGATATGGGGCACAGTCACATAACTTAAGCATGCAACTAAGGTGTCTTGAGTCACCTTCTCAGACATGTCCACTGATCTCCACTGACTACATATGTATATGGCTATACAAGGACCCAGCTTTGGTGCTTTCATTTGTATTTAAGTTAGATGCCAGTACTAGGGTATGTGTAGTGGCTTAATTACACCCTAAGGGGTAAACGTATATATGAAAGCTGCTTTTCATGCTATTAGCCATGTTATTTTCTACAACAACTTACAAAACTTTGCATTATGAATGCCAGAACTAATGTTTGACATCAGCAGCTGAATTCAAAAACATTCAAAATGTTTGGGGTTTTTCTTCATTTGTATGTTCCATATAATTATTAAGTCAATGATTCTAACAATGGAACTTATTCTTAATTTACAGTTACTATCAGCCTAACTGCATTCAGTGTTAATTAGAAAAAATACCTCTTCTCATACAAGCATCCCTACTTATCATGCCTATGCTACTGTCCTGGGTTCAGCTCTAACAGCCATTGCTCTGCTTCTTAGTAGTTCGTGCAGTGATATGTTTTCAACTTTAGCCTGTCAACAATACTGATAACACTGATGTTTTCAGTTGTTGCTAAGTAATGCTTACTCCAATAAAGAACTTCTCAGTCTCTCATGCTCTGCCATGTTCCTAGTGCACAGGAAGCAGGAGGAAGCAGAGACAGGACACTGACCCAAACTAGCCAAAGGGGTATTCCATACCACAGCATGTCAATGCCCAGTATAGAAACTGGGGGGAGTTACTCAGAAGGCCCAGATTGCTGCTTGGGTCAGACTGGCTACTGGTCAACGGGTGGTGAATAATTGTGCATCACTTGTGTTTATTGGTTCAGTTGTTTGGTTTTTTTTTGTTCCTTTCCCCTTTTAGTTTCATATTCTCACCCACTGTTATTTCCTCTATCATTATTAGTAGTTTTGTGTTATACCTTAGTTACTGGACTGCTCTTACCTCAGCCCACAGGATTTACATTCTTTCGATTCCCCTCCCCATCCCCCCTAGGGTTGACTAAATGGCTGTGCAGTGCTGAATTATCAGCTGGGTTTAAACTGTGATGACTACTTTCATCTTATTTTCTGAAACCTAAGAGAAACACAAACCAGAAAAGAGCTTTCTCCTAGTTAACTGGGAAGGAAGAGGGATTGTTTACCATTTTTCCTCTTGGCTTCACCCTACAGGCAGGGTTTCCAGACATAGGCACTTGGGCAAATGATCTTTGTCATTTGACTGACTGCTTACATTTTTTTTTTCTACTGTATCTACTTCTGACCCTAAATACATTTATTATGAAGATCAGTAATTTTCTAAGGAGCAGAAATGCTCCCAACCTACTCCCTCAAATCCCAACTATGACATGAAATCATTTCACACAAAACGTGTTACTCTAATTTTCTTTTCTTTCAACATGTCTCAGTCTGTGACTTCTCTATTTAACAAACCAAACAACAAACAAAGCAAAAAAAGCCCACAAACTATCTTTTGAAAAAAGAAAAACAAAAATTTGCCATACATAAGCTGACTCACCATGATTAACCGCAGAAAAACATATGGTTTTGTTACTGAATGAATAGGTATGACTCAGTTACATAGAGGAAGCATGCTGAATAGTAAAGTGTCATCTTGACACGACAGGTTTTCATTTTCAAAAGTGCTGTAAGGACTTGCACAAAAAAAAAGCTATATCTATATGAATCAAACCCTTAAATCAGATTACTGGTAAAGATCCTGCTCAGTTAACAAATGCAGTGTAGGAGATAACAGCTAGAATTTAGACTACTGAACTCCTTGAAGTGCCCTTCAAGGTGACATTCAGTAGTAGCAGGTAGTGCATCAAAAGGACACTGAAGAAAGATACTTGGCTTCTAGTAGCAACACAGAGAAGAGCCTGGAGGTTAGTATAGAAGACTTTTAACATGCTACTTGAGCTACATTTCCTCAGTGGAAAAGAGCCAACGTTTTACATGGCAGAAATATAACGTGCTGTCTAGAAAGCTCTGAGCTAAGGAGAGCAGAAGCATTTCTACTGAAAATGTCTGTGAAAATATTAGACTTATCCAAATGGAACCTAAAAACCTGCTGCTCTGATCTGATCTGCAATAAGCTCAACCCTGGCCAGATCCCTTCTACAAAGCCTCATCACAACCAGGTAAAGCAGCCCCAAAATTCCAAACTTATACAAGGAACATGAAACCAGAACCTGGTAACAATGGAAACCCAATCTGTAAACCATGCATTGGGTCAGGTGGCAAACATACAAAGCATCCAAATCAACAGAGAACCTTAAAACACTGAGAGATGCTACATGCCTTCAACCTACAGGGAGGGTTTCCAAACACATGTACCCAGGCAGATGATCTTTGTTATTTGACTGACTGCTTACATTTTTTTTTTCCTCCTCTATCTATTTCTGATGCTAACCTCCTCCTTCAGAACCCTGTTCCATGGGCATGGATGGATGGATCCTCTATCCCAGTGCTGTGGTCCAGCTGTACCATGCAGTGCCTCAGCTCCTTGAAGAGGTGTGAAGCTCCAGCTCAAGAATGACCCTCACCTCCACATGACTACCAAAGGTTATAAAATTAAATCTGTCCTGGAATAAGACCCCAGCAGGGCTGTAACAATGCCAAAGAGTATTACCTAAGATCTTATTTACCACCTAAGACTCCATCACTTACAGTATATATTCCTAGTGTTACCAAGATGGCCAAATACTCCTCAGTTTATAAGAGGCTCATTCTTTATAATCTTAAATGAAGCCTAAAAGGTTTTTCAATGTAAAAGGATCAAATTGTATTGTTACAAAATTAAGAACTAAATAACTGTTATCCTTCTGCACTGCGTACAGGATCAAATTCTCACCTTTCTTTTAAAATGAGTTCAATATTGTAACAATAGCAACAATGAAGTGAGGAAGAAAGAAGACAGAAATATATTTCACAAATTGTATAAACACTTCAATGAAGAACACACCTGATGTAAGTTTATCTTTATTAACATAGGTACTTCCTGCATAGATGTGGTAAAGTTCAGAATTTGAGGCACAATGCTACGTTTAGTGCTGTTATATTCTTACCAGTGTGTTGTGTTCTTAAAGAAACAAGACTTTAATAGGGATGCAATAACGACAACTCAGGAGAGCGAGTGGTCAGGTTAAAAGGACCATAAAACAAGAAGGCAAATACTCCAAATGCTTTATTTTTTTTGCCTAGAGAGCTTCTACAAGGGGAGAAACAACAGAGAAGTAAGTTGTTTCTTCCTCCCATCAACCAGGAGTTTTATTGTGACAAATTAGAAGCATAAAATAGTTTAAATTGGAAGTAACCTATCAATGTCTCTGAGCAGCCTGACATAGCCTTGATGCAAGCAGTGCCTGGCCTTTCTTCCTTTGGCTGTGCACCTCTGAAAGAACCTGCTTTTGCCTTCTCTTTTCTCCCACTGAGGTAATTGAAAACAGGAATGAGATTCCTCTCAGATTTGCTTTCTGCACCATAGGAAACCCACCTCTCAAAGCCTCACCTTGTGCATCAGGCGGTGAGAAAACTAAATAAAAGCATCCTGCACATCAGTAAGTCCTATAAGCATACTGAAAATCAGAGTGGATTTGAAAGGATGGTAGAAAAATAAGTACAAAAGTTAAAAAATCTGTTTTAAGAGAAATCAACAAACATACTAGAATAACTTTCTCTAATGTCTTTTGAAAATAGGACACGGAACAGTTAAGGAAGGAGCTGCCATTATGCTATGGATATTAACAAATTCACTGAACTCATTTCATCAGTTGACACAGAAGAAAAAAAAGCAAACAAAACCCAAACAAAGCAAAACCCCAAACAAACACAATCCCCCCTATTTTTAAGAGATTAATGGAAACAGCAAAATGTTCACAAAAGAGTTTTTCTTCACTAAAATGGACAACCTGGTAAACCTAGGGAATTGCCTAACAAACAACAGTCTAGATTCCAATTTCTTGAATACTTTGCAATGTTTTCTTATTTCCAGGAGGAAACAAACAATAAAAGAGAGTTTATAAAGTCAGTGCGTCCTTACTGTGTAATGTAAGTTGTCAGAACACCTAATTAGAGGTCCTCTCAAACTCAGTTTTCTATGACTCTTTGAACTATAATACATAACAAACTAGACTACATAAAATGTGATTATAAGTATTCCTTTGACAAAGTTTATTAAATTCAGAGAGGCACAATCTGTGAGTTAACAGTATATTGGAGTGTAATCAGTCTAAAGATGTTGCATTACTTCTCCCTACCCCAAGACTAATTTTCACTGCATTTCAGCCTACCAGTTTACAATACAGAGAAAAGCTGAGGTCACCAGCCACTTCCACTGGCTTTCAAATAAGAACATTAATAAATTGGGCAGCTATTATAAAAAGACGATTGAGCAATACATAGAAAGCAAGCACATCCCATGCAGGATCACTCTCACAGGCACAACCTTCATTTACCTTGTACTATTTATATAAAGCTAACAAATTAAGGCTGGTGAAATTACCTCATTTACTCTTAAGCATACATTCTAAATCTAAGGAAACTCTCCTCAGGATAGAAAATCTGACTGCAGATCAATACAAAACAAGACAAAAAAAATACAGAATAGGAAACCTCAAAGATTGACATCTAAGAATAAATGAACAAGTGCTACCCCCTCAAGCTGCAAGGAACTATCAGCCTGGAGTAGAACATGAAAAAGCAGCATGAAGCATCATGTGCTGAAGAGGCAATCGCTCAAGTGTGCTGCAACTTGGCATCCACTGACTTGGTATCCATTAACAAACATTAACATTTAAAGTTTTTAATGGAAATTAACAAATTATAAACTTTCCATAAAAATCAATTCACACCAATCACAACATAAGGAAAAAAAATTAACTTCCCACAAAGTGAATGTCATGGTTTAAGCCCAGTTGGCAACACACCCATGCAGCCGCTTGCTCACTCTCCCCCTCCCCTGCTTTATTCCCCCTGTTCCTGGAGGAATGGGGAGGAAAATCGAAAGAAGGTAACTCCGGTGGGTTGAGATAAGAACAGTCCAGTAACTAAGGTATAACACTGCTGCTACCACCAATAATAATAAAGATACGGGAAACAACATGGGAAGAGAATATAACCCTCTTATAGTATATATTAATTATCTTATAGTATATAAGATAATATAAGCTTACCACCCACCACCCAATACCCAGCCTGACCTGAGCAGTGATCTAACTGTTCTGGGTAACTGCCCCCAGCTTTTTTTTCACATCCTGGGCATGACATGCTGTGGTATGGAATACCTCTTTGGCTAGTTTGGGTCAGGTGTCCTGTCCCTGCTTCCTCCCTGCTTCCCCTCCTCCCTGGCAGAGCATGAGGCTCAGAAAGTCCTTGTTGAGACTAAACATTTGAGCAATATTAAAAACATCGGTGTTATCAGCACTGTTCCCAGGCAGAAAGTCAAAACCACAGCATTGCAGTGGCTACTAAGAAGGAGAAAAATGACTGCTACTGCTGAACCCAGGACAGTGAAATAAAATAGTTCATAAACCTGGCAAATCTTTCTAGAGAATGTATTTAAATGAAAACATGAATTTAGTCTGCCCAGATTTTAAGTTCCATCTAACTTGGTCATCTTGGTCAAGCTTCCACAGACTCTTTTCTTTCAGAATGAGCACTGAAATAATTTCTAGCACTGAAAAGTGTTTTACAAACACACTGCTTCAGAATGCCTTCTGTAGTTAATACGTACTTCAAAGGAGCCACAGATGAATCTGAGCTGGAAGAATAGCCATCCAGTTCAACCCTTTTCCCCAAGACAGATTCAACTACATTATGTCATTCCTGACATATTTGTCTTGCCTGTTCATAATGACTGCCAATGAAGAAACAGAGTAACTTCCTAAAGACAGCTATTCCAGTGTTTCACAATCTTCAGCATTTGAAAGTTTTCCTTGTTCTCTAACCTGAAGTTTTTCCTTGCTCAAGAAGGCCACTCACTCTTGCACCATTAATCATGACACTGAAAACACATTATGCCCTTTCTCTTTGCATAACTCTTAAAATACTGAGGCCTCATCAGGTTCCTCCTCATTTTTCTCTTCTTGAGACTAAACAACTCAGTTTCTCCTGACTGTTTCTCCATAGTTACCCTTCTAAGTTATCTGATCAACCTTATCTGGACACTGTTGCCCTCTTGGAGAGTGATGCCCAAGTTTGGGCACAAGTTCTCCAGCAGAAGAGATGCTTCACTTATCTAGTATGCTGCTGTATTTATACAAACTGGTTTGATGTTTGCCTTCTTTGTAACTGCATGACATTGTTGACTTTATATTCCATGCATGATTCACTACAATTACAGCCACTTTTTTACAGAAATGCTGTCTAAGCAGTTCACCATCCTCTGGCTTGTAAAGTTATTCCTGCTTCAGCACAGATCTCCTATCTATCACTGCTGACTTCAATTCTGCCTTTTTTTCAGGTCATTTCTTTGTCAAGAAGATTTTCGTTATCACTACAGTCCCTTAATGCTGGCAGTTCCTCCTATCTTAGTGGCATATTTAAACAGAACATCTTATTTAATCATTCAGGCTCTTAATGGAAACACTGATCAAAATTAAACTCCAGACCGATGACTGCCAAGTCTCTTTACTTCAGAGCAGATAAAATATCAGACCACCTCTCAACACTTAAGGCTGATATTCTCCAGTCCTTCATATTTGGTGAACTATGGAATAGGGAATGCAAATAATGGAGTGCTATGTACATTCCCCAGTATTCCCATCAAGCCTCTGTGACCCTTTATTCCAACTCAGCACAGAAGTGAGCTTCTGAGTCACATACTATTGTACTGGTTTCTTCTCAGAGCAACCAAACTGCAGAGACTGTAGTTGGGACCATTATGCACCCAGGAGGCAGGGAAAATGAAGGCTTACAAGTCTGAAACCCCCAAATACAGTGCTTTTGTTTGCAAGTTAGCTACGCTGCTTTCAATTCAGAGTACTTTAAACTCTCCTCTATTCTATTTCCCTTTGCCAAAATAACTCTTGTGTGCTGAGACATCATCATTTTCAAAGGTGAACTATGTATTGATATACAGGGATGCCTACAAGAGAATACATACTAACCAGCTATATTAATTTATAAATGTGTAATATTTATATAATTAGACAACAGATATAACACTTTGATTACGCTTACTGATTATACAATCGATTTTTGTCTGCTTTGGAGGAGCAAATTCTTGTATTTAATTTTATCCCAGTGAAAACAGTATTTACTTCCCCAAGCCTTCAACATTTCTCCCGATCTTCCATCTCCACATTCCATTCATCATGCAAAGCTTTGTTTTAGGATTAGTATAGGATTCCATGATTCATAACTGTTCAATGTAAAAGAGAGTTGAGGCTCCTTAGTGATCTGTCACCCTACCTATGCATCTGTTTCTACAGAGATAGATCCCTACTTCTGCATAGGTCAGGAACCTTACTGCGGCCCAAAGGGATTCCAGGACACATCAAGGCCTTAAGGCTGTAAGTCTGATGGTCAGCAGAAAACTGGAAGCCTACCAGAGGAAGTAGATGTCCACTGCCTGCTTCCATGCCAAAAACATTTATGCCATATTATGTCTACATTCCTTTTTATCAGTAAATCTTATTTCTCAAATCCCTTTCCTGAATTATGTATTACTCCAACAAATATGACTCCATTGCATAATACCTTCCACAGAATTGGGTTGGCTGCCTCAAAAGATACTCAGCTAAGCTTATAGTCATCGTCTCACCAGCTCAAAATAATGCTCCTTAGCCATAACCTTCCTTTAAAAACTTTGGGAAACTGTCCCCACATTGACTTCCCTTCAAAAATTCTTCATTTAAAAAAAAAAGATGACTCTTCATGATAATATAAGTTAGCAAACTATCTTAACAATCAACGTCACGTGTGAATATAAATCGATCTTCTACTCTCTACCTCATCCCAATCCACTCTCATACATGCACATGAAGAAACTTTCACACAAATAATCTTAGATTTTCTTCACACATTACATGGCCTGTATTGTTCCACAAATCAAGATCTTAATCCATGCTACCGAACTAGTCTCTGAAATAATACAGGCAGTGAAAAATCATCAAGTAATTAAGCACACCGATAAAACAGCTAACTCACTAAATGCTTGGGCAGTGAGCTGACACGTGCAAGCTGAGTATCCTTGTATGTCCTTAACCCTTTTCCCAGTTGGGAGAATTTGAAGACCTTAAGCTGAGCCACTATTTTTTATTTTCTTTTATATAAATTATAATAACATAAAATCCAGAAATGTGTTTATTTTCAATTTCATTCATGGATGAGTTAAAAAGCAGCCCTTTAGTTTAGATGTGTTCTGTACCACATCCATGCCTCTCTGTATCTTAAGGATACTCCTGCATGGCTGATGTACACACAGGCGGATTTCTTCTCACCTGACTCAGCATGTGTAATTATTTAGTTTATTGAGGAATGCCTAATACTTCCAAGGAGAAAGCAACAGCAGAAAAATAGCGTCACACAACACAAGTCATCTGGAGGACTACTCATGTTGACTGAGCCTTTGGGAGAGGGGAAAAATAAAAGCCAAATACACCAACATATTTCTACAATTTATCAGCAGGCCAATCACCTCATGAGTACATGCAGGGCACTACTCTGCTCAAACCAGCCTGAAGCAACACTTAGGGATTAAGCCCCCAAACCCACCGATGAACAAATTTTGGCTCGAGCTGTGGAAGCTAAGGCAGGAACTACAGCAGTCCCAGAAGCATCACAAGCTGGAGCCCCTATTCCTTCTATCACTGTGGTTGTGCTGCTTTGGAGCAGGGGCTGAGCTGCTTCCTGGAGCTGCCTCCCTCATCTCCCCACACTGGCCCCAGCGCAGCAGCCGGGAGAGCAGAGCAGAGCACATCACATGTGGCACTCTGCCCACTGGCTCACACTTCTCTCCTCTTCTCTTCTCTGTTCCCAAGATTCAGCTCAGCTGCAACCCCCTTTCCACACCCATAAATAAAGCCCAAAATATAAAGCTATGGAAGCCAAACTTTACTATTAGTTTGAAAGCAGCTGTTTCTGATGGAGTGAATGGGGAAGGAGGTAATGGGGGGGGGGAGGCAAGAAATGAAAGTGTGTGTTTAGCCAAAGCCTCAAGTACATACGCTCATGTGAAATCAGATGGAAGTACAAGTGGTCAGAAAGACAGGCTCACCAACAGTTACCCTGTGGTACAGTATGAAGGGGAAAAAAGAGCTAATTCTATCTCTTCCTTCTCACATGTTCACCTCCAGCCTCCTTCCTTGTGCTCATTCACTAGCATGGGACAGCTACCAAAAGGGTCTCTTTGCTAACTTAAGCTTTGGAGGGTCTGTTTGGAGACCTATGAAGAATTTGAAGCCTCAAGTTTAACTTCCACTTGGCAAGGTGAGTCAGTGCTCCCTAATGAGTCTGGTTTACACAAGCCCTTCTGTTTTTCATAGATCAATAAGGTAATGTTTGGAACACGGCAAGTGCAGTACGTGTATTGGGAGGCATGAAGCACCCAGGTGATCCTTCTGTGGGAGAGCAGGCTTCTAGCCTTGAACTGACACATCTTGGAATCTGAGAAATAACAGCACTTCTGGCTTAGCAGTTTCTGAGTCCTGCCATTTTGATTAAGGTGCCTCTACTAAGAAAGCATTAAAAGCAGTTGTTATTAGCATTTATCTTCAGTCAGAATGTGTAATAGTATCCTCTGAACTTGTCTTGTTAATACTCTGCCCAAGCCTATTAACCCCCTCACCGTTCCCTCCCTTATTTCTTAGTTACGTGTGGCAGCTCTTTCCCTCGGCAGCTCCTTTCTCCTAAATGTAGAACATGAAAAAAATGTTCTAAGGGTTTTAGTTAGACCAGCAAACTAAGAAAATAAAAACAAAGAATAAGCAAATTTCTTTTTTTTCCTATAAAAGGGTCCAAAACCAAAGCAGGCAGATTTCTGCCTGATGAGCCAAGGACAGGGTTCCTCTGAACATGCCGACCTTTTACTATAGGTTTACACACAACTTGCTCATTATTTACCAAAGGATTAAAGCAGTTAAACTGAGTTACTGTTATTCCTTTTGTTCTTTTTTGTGCTCAGACAACCCCTGCAGTCTCCCAAGAACCAAAGTAGCACCCTGGTTGCCCTGGAACTGAGTAATCCTGTTCCTCCAGCTGCTGCAAGAGTCAGTATTGGGTAACATGACATTCCTTTTGTGAAGCCCTGGTTCCCAAACCACCGTCCTCAGAAAGCTGGCTGGCTACATGCTGCTAGTGAAGGTCCTTCCATCCAACCGCTGCATAAAGACAACCAAGATGCATTAAGCACTATCCAGATACACGTTGCGCTTGTAAGCTGCTACTTCAGTTGCGCAGGGCCACTGTGTTCTGGTGAAAGAGGGAGTAAGGTGTCTCAAAATAAGAAATGGTCCACACAAAGGAAAAAGAAAAGGTAAAAAAAATCCGAAAAACTGCGAGGGGAAGCCTTGCTCTATGTAACATGTCAGCTCCCCATGCAACTTTCTGTGGGCCAGCAATATGGGAACTAGACTGAGACCAGAAATTATCTCCAACTCTGCCATATGGAGATGCAAGACATGAGGCCAGTTGCTTGTTTTATTTAAGCATGTGTTTCTTCTACTAGCAGTATTAACATTGCTGTGTTCCTGTTTATACTTAAGGAAAGGAGGAAATAAACAAAGTAACTGTTCCACTCTTATTTTCTTTTGCTCTTTTAAGAGTTCCCTGTGCCTGTCAAAGCGAGTTAAGCTAAACAGGAACAAGGCGGGTTTGTTCCAGAGTAAATGTGTCCACACTTGGAGTTATTTGGGAACCATTCCTACAGCTCAAATACACGCTCCCCCCCGCCTTAATCCTTATTAACCTTCACATGTAAGAATACCCTTAGCCTGGGTAATTAGTAATTTACTTTACAGACCACAATAAGACAATTTACCAGAGAGGGTAAAGCCCACTGCTGTGAGCATTTTGGTGAGGCACCTTGTTTAGTGGCTTCAGAAAAAAGTTTCCAACTGTTTGCAAAGCAGCAATCACACCATGACAAGAGCAATGCTGCAGCACAGGGAATCCCGACAGAATCTGGATTCCTGGCACTCACTCACATGTAACACTGAGGAACCATCTCCTACATCAGAGAAAACTTGCTGCAAGTCAATGCTCATGGGACCTGTGAGCCAACGTGCTGGCTGCAATGAACATAAGGGAGGATACATAACGTTTTCAGTTCCCTAACACAGATTCCTTCTGCAAGTCACTGTGAAATGGCACAGAAAATCCAAACTTATCACTTCCCAGTACTTGCAACACTACTTGACAACTCGCACGTATGTTAGTGAGGCAGTAACTGTAGGACAGTACACTGCAGGGGTAGTGCATAGCGCTGAATCCTCACCACCTCACAGAGCATGAGCTTTTCTTCCACAACTTCAAGCACATTAGAAAGTCCTTTTTGCTCAAGGTTTTAAAGCAGATCAAAAAGGCACGGCTCTGCCAATAGGATAAAACAGAGGTGGACCTCATCAGGTTCAATCTGTGCTCTTTTCAACAGGAACAGCGTTTAAGCCGGCAAGGAGAATGATGAGGTAGCAGTAAACTTACTTTCCAGTGATAAATTGACTTCTGGACGGTGTGCACATCGGCTGAACATAATAGTTCTCCAGTTTAACCCCTTCAGCAGCTAGCTTGTCCAGAGTGGGCGTCCTGATCTCGGATCCGTGGTACCCCACGTCTCTGAAGCCCTGATCATCAGCCAGGATGAAGATGATGTGCGGCTGCAAGCTGGGGGAGCTGACCCCTGGCTCCTCACCCATGCCAGCCCTCGCTGCCTCTGTCCTTCCGGGGCCAAGTCCAAGGCTGTCCCAGGCCAGGTAGCCGTAGGCGAGGATGCTGAGCACCGAGAGCCCGGCCAGCACCCCCACCACCACCATCTTGCCCTTGCAGAGGCAATGAGGCCAGCTGCACCCACCGCGGGCCATCCACCTCGGCTGCAGCGAGAGCCACGCACCACAGAAAAAACAATAATAACCATAAAAAGAAAACCCAAACCTCCCACAAAAGGAGCCAGATGCCGAGGTGGGGCAGGGACCCTCATGGGTCCCGCCGGCCAGGGCCAAGGGGAGGAGCTCCGCCGCGCATCTCGGCCACCATCACCTTCAGCAACTTCAACCGCTGCCTCCCGGTGCCCGGTGCTGGAGCCGCTGCCGGTCGGCGGGGCAGGGCCTCGCCAGGGGTCACAGCATCCTCGGCCC